>CM040238.1:158574121-158671771 GCA_022545495.1 Chrysanthemum lavandulifolium | reverse complement strand
GCCTTTTACCTTTCTTAGCTTGATTTTTGACATTAACAATTTTAACTAGGCATTTAACAGCATTAATCAAATCATTCACACCACATTCATGATTAGTAACAGAAATCAAGCAATCATCATTACATGGTTTGCGAGATAGTAGCGTAATTTGAATTAATTATAAGACGCTTATAGCTAATACTAGAATCAACACGATTCGTTTTATTCAACACAAACTTAGTGTTCCTAGGGTGGTCTTCTACTCTCTTCCAATGCACATTCTTAGCTTGCGAGGTCCTATCTTACTTTGTATTGCCTGGAGGCTTTGACCCGCTTGCTTTTATGTAACTGATTACTCCTGTAGAGGGAATTATGGGAACATTAGTTGGTTGGTCTACTTTTTGCATTCCTGAACTAGACGTGCAGGGATCTGAACTACTTGAAGGCACTTTAGAGTTCACTTTCTTAATACTGGGCATAGAATGGGTTGCATACTTGGAACTAGGCATAGAACAAGGCATCACAGCTTTATCTTTCGCACCTAAGGATTTAGGACATGTTGCTATGAAATCCTCTTCTACAATCTCACGGAGACATTCTAGACTATCCTTAAGGTGAGCGAAATAGTTATGAAACACAAGTTCGTTATTTCTAAGATGAGGAGGAATGTATTTAACATTCACAGTATATTTGCGATCTGCAGATGACTTTGATGCAACATTCTCATTAAAGACAAGTGGCATTTTCCCTTTTCCGACTCTTGATTCTCAATTTCCTTTTGTAAAGACGTTATTTTTCGTTGTTCTTGTCACGAGTGACTTTCATTGAATCATATAACTCTTTAAAGTGTCGTTTAACTTTTCATTTTCTTCTAGAAAACTCTCATTTACCTTTTGTAATACATTAACCAAGTTTTGAAGATGAAAAGTTTGAGAACACCGAGAATCTAAAGGAGGAGGCATTTGGGAGCCATCATGTTGTTCTTTTCACCCTTTAATTTTGAAACTTGGGCTTTCAACTTTCGATCGTGTTACAATGAGCTTGAATGCTCACACGTTTGTTTATTTCAAAAGTGCATCAAACTCGGAACATTTGAGGATGTCTTGATGTTTGAGGTTTTGACATTTTCCTTGAGATGTTGATATTTTAGTTGCGAGATCAAAATGTTCAACTTCTAGCTTAGAAAAGTGTTTTACAAATTATCATGATCATCCCGATCAATTTTCTCATTTAGTTCGAGTTTTTGTTTTCAAGCTCAATGACACGATCATGGGAGACTTGCAAAGCAACAATTAATTCATGAAATTGAGAAGCAATAATAGAATGCTTAGTGTGATGATAAAACACATATTGAGCCACACAACTTAATACTAAGTTCTCATTTAGGATATGCAAATTCTTCCTTTCAATTTCATTATATTTGAGTTCCGCTCATAATCATTGACTTCAACAATCATTGCATCAAATTCCTTTTCCATTTCTTTAATATCCGAGTTTATCCCTTTTGAAGACTTTCAAATTGACCTTTTAATTGTTTAAAGAAAGGCATGACCTCGGTTAAATAGCATTCTTTAGTTTGCTCAAAACCCTTTCCCTTGATTATCCCCGTAGGTGTGATTCTCTTCTTACATGTCTTCTCAAAATCAACGAATAGTTGATAAACAACATATAGGTGATTAAGGTCTTGCTATTAGTGGCAATAGTTCTAGGAACTAAATGCATTGGTGTATTCAAGGATACACGAGAGTATGAGCACTTTCCTAAAGGGAATGTTTGTTTCAACAAGTACGTTTGCTTTTTGTTTATCCATGTCTTTCTTCCAAAAAATTTGTTTTGTGGTTAATTGAGTTTGAGGCTTAAACCTGTTCAGGGAGATCCAATTTTCTTTTGTGTAATCATGGGGTTTGATCGTTATGTTATTCTTTTTACACTTAGGATCTTCTAGTTTCTTATCCATTTTCTCCCTAGAGGCATCTTCTAATTTTCTATCCTCTTCCGTGCTTCCAATACATGAAGGTGTTTGCCTAGGCTTAAGGATCTCATTACCATCATATACAATCTTATGGAAAGCTTTAGCTCTTTTACAATACTCGGGATTTGGTTCCTCTACTAAGGGAATACTGTGCTTATCGCTTAAGACTCTATGCTTAGTGATCATGTGAGCGATCGAATGGTGTTCCTTGTACGCATAACTTATTTTCAAGCTTGTTTTTCAAAGTTTTTAGATTAGAAAAGTCATTCAAAAGTTTTGATTCCTTAGCATTAAATTCTTGTTTAAGCACTTTAACATTATCTTGAAGCTCTTGCTTTTGCTTAACAGTTTTAGAAAGCTTTTCTTGTAAGGAGTTTAACTCTTGTTTTAACACTTCTTCTCTAAAATTACTTTTTCTAATAATTGTACGCATTTGGTCATCCATTTCTTGCTCACGAGTAGTTAACTCAAACTTAGCACGTTGTTCATAAATAGCAACTTGTTCTTTATAGGCATTTAGTTCAGAGATAACAGAATCATCAGGGGCACATGTAGTGTATTCATCAAAAACATAGTTATCATTGACTGCAGAAGATACCTCACTTGGTACAATCTCACTTTCACTTTGTGTCACATATTGATCATATGGGACAATATTACTATTACCCTCATTATCAATATCTGATTCATAGGTTTCAAGAGATTGTACCGTTATGTATCTTTTGCTCATCCACCTCATCGTATAGTTTTAATACCTCCGAGATGATTGATTCTTTGGATGGACCACTGTTGTGGTGATGAGACCTTTGGAGAGACCATAGGTGAGATGCTAGCCATGAAGATTGTGCAGGCGGTGGGTTCATCATCGACATCGAGTCAAATGCATCACGACCGCAACTTGAAAGGCATTTGATGATTGTGACCTATTTCCGAATTGGTCGCTCATCCACATCAACATCATATGTCTTAGCATTCCCTTCGCAAGAAACAACAACTCCTCTTCATCCAAAGTCGCTCCATTATCCCGAGCTTGTACAAGTAACATCTTGTCTCAAGTATTCTCGCATTCGTGGACGTTTGGAGATGTGCGCCTCGCAATATGTCCTCACCACCACAGCTTGTAGCATTTGATTGGCTTTGCTTGCCCTTGATTGACATTTCTTCCACGATTCGATTAGCCACAAATCCTCCACCTACTCCAAGATACCATAACTCGCTCCATTCATCCCTTGTTCATACCATCTTCCTTGCACATTCTCGCACCACTACCTTACCATCTCCGCGGTAGCTTGATTGTGTGGATTGGATGTTGTTCGAGGTTATTGTTGGTGTGTGGAGTGGAGTTCATATTTTGACTAACCATGAGAGACAGTTGATTGATGAAGTTTTCCATGAGTGTGTTTGAGTCCGGAGGCTTATATCTTGGATCAAGAATGAGCTTGTAATTACCATTACCGTGGGTATGACTTGAGAAGCTTTGGTGGTAATTCCAACATTGGTGTAAAAGGTTGTTGAATCATTTGACGAACTTGTTTCTCCTGCTTAGATTTGAACTGCTCAAGAATCCTTCGTTCAAACATAGCATGTCCTCATTCGAAGAAGGAAGGCATACTGATTGCTCATAGTTGGTGTTCTTTAATCCTTTTGTTAGCTTCACAGAGGTGACAAATTTGTGCCATTCGGGATTCATGTTGTTCACAAACTTTGAGTTCAAATTGAATATTTGGCATGGTCATTTTGATATTCCTCATGTCATTCACAAGCTTGTGGAATCTCACGTAATATTCATAGACACTTTCTTACGGTTTCATCTTAAAGTGCTCAAATTCATCATACATTTGTGATTCTCTGCCTTCCTTAGTTAATTCGTAACCGAGAGAAGCATCTTGACATTATCCCAAACAAACCTTGGCTTCAGTGTTGTGATTGATAAGCTTGTAGATATCTTTTGGAAGACCACGAAGTATAATGTTTGAAGCCCCGATATCAAGATCGTATCTCTTTTCTCCTTATCACCGAGCTCATCATACTTCTTTGGTCGTCCAAACCTAAGATCATTGTACCATCCGCAGTAGTTTCAAGAACATCTCGGTAGTCTCAATTTGATAAGGTCCTTCATCAATTGACTTGAGAATGTTTACCCCATTTTCCTTTCCCGGACAATACAACCTAATTCGTTGAGCCCATGAGTCATAGTCGCCTCACAAGCATGGGTGGACGAGTATCCGATCCACCGCTGAACGTCCTCGCCTATGTAAGAGATGATTGTAGGCACGTTGGTAGACATGTTTACGATATCACGGATTTTATAACTCTATGATTAAACCGGAAATAGATTCTTTCACGGATTTTACTAAATCAAGAGAAAACCGATTAGAAACAATAATCAACCAAGTCGCTATAACCCTTGAAGACAAGTCGCTAAATCACCAAGTTGCTAAGTAACAACTCGCTAAAAGGCTCAAGTCGCTATGAACCAAGTCGCTAAACACAAGTCGCTATGAACCTATGCTAAACCAAGTCGCTAAAGGAACAAATCGCTAAGTCGACAAGTCGCTAAAGAGCAACTCGCTAAGTGGACAAGTCGCTAAGGAACAACTCGCTAAGAGACCAAGTCGGTAAAGAGAAACTCGCTAGTCACAACAAAGTCAAGTCGCTGAAAATAATAAAGACAAGTCGCTGAACAAGCCGGAGTGGTACCTCCACTACTTTGTACTATTTGTCGCCTTGTCTCAATAAACAAGTCGCTAGAGCTCAAGTCGCTACCACTTCAACTACAAGTCGCTGCAAACTAACAAAGCAAGTCGCTAAGAAGAAAACTTATCCGAGAGTCAAGTCGCTAGCAAGAAAAACTTAAACACAACCCTTTTCAATCCAAAACAAGCCCAACCACAGTGATTCAAGCTTTCCAAATCAAAACCCAAGCACTTACAATGATTCTAAACACAAAAGTACAATCAAAATTCAAACTTTAACACAAGAAATGATCCAATGATGCAAAACCACTAAACTTTTCAAACCCAAAACCATATAAAACCACTAGAAATCCAAGGACATGTAAGAGATGATCAAACCATGGCTCTTGATACCATTTGTAACATATTGGATTTCACAAACACATCAAACCATGATCAAAAGTAGGCGATACTATAAGGTTTTAGAGAGGATGTGCTACGTGTGTACAAGTTTTAAATTTATAAAAGGTGAATTACCAAAATTACCAATAACACATACGAGCAAGTGTACTCGTCCGTTATAGCAAGATTATGAAGGTAAGTCGAGATCGTTCGCAGGGATTTGAGTGAATCTAATTAACAAGTTTGAATCAACAGAGTCTATCCAAAACATATAACAACGCAAATAGATATAATGAAATTCAGATGATTAAAAACTACACTTGCTTAAACTAGTTTCATATCCTAGATTAATGTGATTGTGTTAACCTCTTAACATGTTGGTTGTGATAATTAGTTGGTGTACTAATCTATTGTTCTTACAAGTTAAACCTTCGTCAAGATTTTAGTTCATAAAAACAAGCATTACGTTTAACCAATCAATTCAAGATCAATTCAAGTTTCATAAGTTCACTTTCATAAACTTAAACAGCAAAACATCCACTTGTTTCATCAAATTGCTTAAGAAATGGTCAATACAAAAGGTAACCGATTATAGACAAAAGGCTACAATTGATTCTCAACAACTAATCTTACGACCTTTTAGATGTTTCCAATCAATCCAATTTGATAATCAAAAGCGTTTTTATTACAACCACACCTTAGTTCCTTTGTTTAATCAAGAATAATGGGTAAAACAATCATCCATAGACAAAATGATTATAACTAGTTGAATAACAATAAGTTCTTTCGACCTCTACGATTACTATCAACTAGTCAAACTTGATTAACAAATGTCACTATGAAACTTTAGCACAATTGGATCTTAGAATCAACTTGAAATTGAATTAAAACATGTTAACACAATCACTAACTAATCATATGATAATCAACATCATTTAAGCAAGTGTATAAAGAAACTAGCCACTCATAGCAAACATGAACATAAACTCGAACTTTGAACATTAGAAAACATGATTAAAAGTCTTACAATGCTTGGAATAAGATTACAAATGGTGAAGTAATGATTCCCAAAGTATTGGGGTAGACTTCTTGGTGATTTGGCCTCCAAATGTGGAACTTCGGAACTCCAAACTTTCCGGACTTCTAAGGACGAATTTGAGAGCTTAAGAGCTTTGTTTAATGAGTAGAGAGATTTGTATTGAAGTGTGTGTCTCATATGCTCACAAAAGGCCTCTATTTATACTAGTTCCAAGGCCTAGGGTATTAATTGCTGAACTTGGCCTCCAAGGAGTTAGGAAGGGACTAGAATACACCAAGAGAAGGACCTAGAATCGTTTGGATGCAAAGGGGAAACTTAGTGATGAAGATTTGGCAGATACAGGTCTTCCAACCGGATCGGTTACATGACCAACCGATCCGGTTGGTCTTCTACAAGGAACCAACCGTTCCGGTTGCGGGCGGCAACCGAACGGTTGGGACGGCGTCTTTGGCACTTTTTGGTCATTTTCCAACCGATCCGGTTGCAATGGCAACCGAGTTGGACGGAAAATTGATCTTTACTTCTTTTGTCTTGTAGAACTTGGTTCTTCAATCACTATGGTCTTCAAAGGTACTTGAGATCTTGATTTGTGCTTGACATGCTTCATCGAAACGGAATCTTCTATTTGTTGAACATTACTTTACTTTTCCTTCCGTTTCCTCGCACTTGGTTATAAACACTAGACAAACATCTTTTGATGCGATTAAGCACCGAAATCACGCAAATATAACCAAATAACATATACAAAAGCACACATAACGCTACTAGAAACATGTACAATCGAAAGGTTATCAAATTCCCCCACACTTAAACTTTGCTTGCCCTCAAGCAAATCTAGGAAAAACATCCACTGGCACAAGATCATGATTACGAAAATATGATGCAAATCTACCAAGTACAAGTACGAGAGAAGATTCATCAATTATGCTTTATAAAAGTGAAACTTTCAAGATGTTTGACGATATCCAATGATTTTCTTGCATGATTAACATTTCAAAACACCTCACGAAAAAGGAACAGAATATAATTCACTCAATCACTCAATTTTAGTGGAGTAACAAGATAAATCACACTCATAGCTCAGTCATGATTAGATTATTACCATAAGCTTGTACAAGAAACAAAACTCCACCGACGTGGCGTGAGCACCAAGCAAAAACATCTAAAGAGGACTTTTATTCGGGTTATAATGTTATGGCTTCGGGTTAAGGGTATGGATAAGGCATGGGAATGTTTATGAAATTGGTGTTAAAATAAAAATAAAATCAAGTCTAATACCCGTGTTGCTAGCTACCAAACAATCCGCGAACCAATAAATGATTAAAGCTTCATTTTCTTTTCTTCGGATTTCCACAGCTCTTCGCTTTGCTTTGCCATGACAATTTTTCTTCGAACATAGCACATTGGCTAATACATTCATACTTTCAACATTTTTTTTAACATAAACTCATGGCACTCCATGAAATGGCTCAATCAATCTAACAAGATGTGGTAACTCATAATCATTTGAACAATCTTCACTTTCCAGGTGACTAGCAACCAACCGTTTAGACATTGACAAGGGTTAGGCTAAGGTTTAAAGTGTAAAATCTTTTTGTATTTTCTGGATGAAGCAAAAATGAAAAGGATGGCTCAGAGGGTGTAACTAAGGGTATCTAGTGCTAAAAATGAGCACTACAAATGGGTCCATGTAGGTGGTTAACTAACCGGTGTGGCTAGCTAATATAGCATGATATGAAAAATGGAAGGCCATTTGGGTTAAATCCTAAGGTGCCTCTTTATCACACGAATTCACTTATATCGCACGAATGCGATCTCACTCAGGTCTGGTAATGATTTACAAGTACAAGTTCTAGAATAAATAAAATCACCGCACACTCATAGCAAAAGATCCAAGCATAAAAGATGTATGCTTTCTATAGAACATGCTCAAATCCTCACAATTTAGTGGTAAGGGCTATAATTTGTGCTAGCAAATGTTTATCGATCCCGAATGGATTGCAATAATAATCGGAACACATCTCAAGTTTCAAATATTACCGTTTACCGGTGGTTTGATCCGATTATTCTAATATATTATCCTAAAAGCGTGAAAATAACTAGATCACAAGGGCAAACAAAATTTTAATTTTAAGCATGAAAACTCTAATTTTCCTAATCACCCCCCACACACTTAAGTTAGGCATTGTCCTCAATGTGAAAAACGAAATTCAAAGTATAGAAATAAGGAAAATAGAGATGAAACCAGATATTCCAATGAGTTTGTCAGCTTAAATTTTCTTCATTCCTAGCGTCCATTGGAGTAATCATTACCTGCACAAAATCTTATATACAAACAAAAGAGTTTTATTAAGAGGTGGCACCCCCCACACTTAAGTTGAACCAAAGGTTTAAACTTTGGGGCGTGACCACAGAAAATCAAATTGGAAACACACGGGTTGCCTCCCGAGAAGCGCTTATTTTATTAACGAGTCATCAGCCTGACTCGAATCTTCCCGAATTTACTTGGCCACAGATGCAGCCTTGAACATTTTGAAAAGTTCAGGGATATACATGAATTCTTCACCAGTAGCTTCAATATCGTCCCAGACGAACTCAGCAGATGGTTTCCAAGGAACAATTTGTGGGATTCTTCCTGGAAAAGGTGCTACAAAGGTGATGGTTTCGAATTCATTTTTGGGAAACTGTTGCAACTGATACTTCATTCATTTGCTCCTTATCGTAATATAACTTGATTCGGTGCCCATTAACAATGAAACTTCCACCCTGTTTGTCATAAAGTTCGACATACCCGGATGGATATCCATGTTTAACGATATATGGTCCAAACCATCTTGGTTGTAATTTAGGAGCTTTGAATTTGAATTTCATGTTGAAAAGCAGAACTTTATCTCCGGCTTTGAATTCTTTTCGAACTCTTAGCTTTTTGTCGTGATAAGCTTTTGTTCTAGCTTTATACAGTTTGGAATTTTCATAAGCTCGGAGTCTTAATTCATCGAGTTCGTGCAATTGCAAGAATCTCTTTTCTCCAACTATTTTGAGATCGGTGTTACAGTTTCGAGAGCCCAGAAGCACGATGTTCAACTTGAACGGCAAATGACAAGTCTTTCCATACGAGAGTCATGCGGAGTTGTGCCAATAGGAGTTTTATAAGCCGACGAAACGCCCACGAGCATCGTCAAGTTTCTTCGCCCACATTGAAGGATTGTCCTTCTTTGTTTTCTCGAGTATTCTTTTGAGAGCTCTATTGGTGTTTTCAACTTGCCCTTGGTTTGTGGATGATAGGCGATCGCGAATCGATGATGAACTCCATATCTTTTCATGGTTTCTCCATTTGTTGGTTACGAAATGGGTTCCTCGATCGCTTATCAAGGCTTTGGGAATTCCATAACGAGCAAAAAGCTTTTTGAGGAAATTAACGACGACACGAGCATCGTTCGTTGGTAAAGCTTCAGCTTCTGCCCATTTGGACACGTAATCTATAGCAACGAGAATGTATTCGTATTTGTGGGATTTAGGAAAAGGTCCCATGAAATCTATTCCCCAAATATCGAATATTTCACACACTTGGATGCTTGTCAATGGCATTTCATCTCTTCGTGAAAGATTTGTGGTTCTTTGGCAAGCGTCACAATTTTGAACAAGTGTATGTGCTTCTTTGAATATTGTTGGCCAATAGAATCCAGCATCAAAAACTTTTTTAGTTGTGGTGGAAGGACCATAATGTCCCCCAGTTGGGCCATGATGACATTCGTCAAGAATTTTGCGGGTTTCGGAACCAGAAACACATCTTCGGATCATTCCGTCAGGACACATTTTGAAAAGATATGGCTCTTCCCAAAAATAGTATTTAAGTTCCGAAAAGAATTTGCTCCTTTGAGCATGAGTTAAACCTTTTCTGAGAATTCCTCCAGCGAGATAGTTTGCAAAGTCAGCAAACCAAGGATCGTCAGTTCCATCGACGGTCATGAGAGTTTCATCGGGGAAGTAATCATCGATTTCTTCTTCCTTTAACTCCTCAAGATCGGGGTTTTCAAGACGAGATAAATGATCAGCTGCTAGATTCTCTGCTCCTTTCTTATCTTTGATTTCGATATCAAATTCTTGGAGTAGCAGAATCCATCGAATAAGACGCGGTTTAGCATCTTGCTTGGTGAACAGATATTTGAGTGCTGAGTGATCGGTGAAAACGACTGTCTTTGAGAGAACAAGGTAGGATCGGAATTTGTCGAATGCGAAAACTACGGCCAGTAATTCCTTTTCGGTGACGGTATAATTTTGCTGAGCACTATTCAGTGTCTTGCTAGCAAAATATATAGGCCGAAAGTGTTTTCCTTCACGTTGGCCTAAGACGGCTCCAACAGCAAAATCGCTGGCATCGCACATAAGTTCGAAAGGTAGTGACCAATTAGGTGAAACCATGATCGGAGCACTAGTCAGTTGAGATTTCAACGTTTCGAAAGCTTTTATGCAATCAGCATTGAAGTCAAAGATAGATTCCTTCTCAAGAAGTTTTGTCATCGGACGGGATATTTTTGAAAATCTTTGATAAAGCGGCGGTAAAACCGGCATGTCCTAGAAAACTTCTAACGGCTTTGACGTTAGTTGGTGGTGGTAGTTTTGTGATAATGTCGATTTTGCTTTGTCTACTTCCATGCTCCCTTGGAGATCTTGTGGCCAAGCACAATTCCTTGGTCACCATGAAGTGACATTTTTCCCGATTAAGGACAAGATGTGCGACTTCGCATCTTTCGAGCATTTTATCAAGATTGGAAAGACAAGCTTCAAATGAGTCTCCAAGATCGAAAAGTCATCCATGAAAACTTCCATGGAGGTTTCGAGCATGTCTTGAATATGGCTATCATACACCTTTGAAAAGTCGCAGGTGCATTGCAAAGACCAAAAGGCATACGCCGATATGCGTAGGTTCCAAAAGGACAAGTGAAAGTGGTCTTTTCTTGATTGTTAGGATCGATTGGAATTTGGGAATTTCCTGCTAGTCTTTCAAGCATTTGATCCATGAACGGGAGTGGAAAGTGATCTTTTCTGGTGGATTTGTTTAATTTCCGATAGTCATTCCGTTCATTAGTCACTACCGTCATTCCTCCTTTCTTGGGAACACAGTGAACGGGACTTACCCAAGGGCTATCCTCAATTGGGTAAATGATACCAGCATCGAGAAGTTTTATGATTTCCTTTTTAACAACTTCTTTCATGTTGGGATTGAGTCGACGTTGACGTTCTACCACAGGTTTGACTCCATCTTTGAAATTGATTTTGTGTTTGCAGAAATTGGGACTAATTCCTGGAATATCAGATGTTTTCCAAGCGAAAGCTTGTTTGTGATTTTTGAGGACAGAAACTAAACTTTCTTTCTCATTGTCCTCGAGCAATGAAGATATGACTATTGGAAGAAGTGAGTTTTCCTCCAAGTAAGCATATTCAAGATGATCAGGGAGAGGTTTGAGCACGAGATCAGTGGGTGGTTCTTCGATAGAGGATTTAATTCGCATCTCGTCATTGAAAGTTATTTCTTCAAAGTTTTCTTCCCCCATTTCTTCCTCCTCCGTGTTATCTCCTTCGAATTCTACTTTCATGAAATCATCAAACTCTTTGTCAAAGTCTGTTTCATTGATTTTTTCAGAAGTAGTCATGAATGGATCGGATTCGTTAAGTAATGCATCCAATTCTTCGTCAGTGACTTCATCGATAACATCGATGTTGAAACAAGTGTCATCACTGGAATGTGGATAGCGCATCGCTTTATCGATTAGAAAGGTGATTCGATCTTCTCCAACTCCAAGGTTGAGTTCTTTTCCTTTCACTTTGATGATTGCATCAGCGGTATTTAGGAAAGGTCTTCCTAAGATGAGTGGGACTTTACTATCTTCTTCCATTTCTAAGATTACAAAGTCCACGGGAAAATGAATTTACCGACTTGAACAAGCATATTCTCGGCAATACCAACAGGATATTGATAAGAATGATTTGTTAATCGAATGCTCATTTTTGTTGGTTTTAGGCTGTTGTTGCATAACTTGGAATATAGCGAATAAGGCATCAAATTGATACTTGCGCCAAGATCGGCTAAAGCATCGCATTTAATATTATTCCCGAAAGTACATGGAATAACAAAGCTCCCAGGATCTCCGAGCTTTGGTGGGATCTTGTTTTGGACAATGGCTGAGCATTCTTCGTTAAGGAAAGTAGGCGATATTTGCTCTAGCTTGCTTTTGTTATTAAGAAGTTCTTTCAAGAATTTCCCGTAATTGGGCATTCCGGCTAAGACATCAACGAGAGGAACATTGAGTCTAACCTCTTTGATTATTTCAATGAACTTCTTATAACGTTCTTCCATTTTTTCTTTCTTAAGGCGTTGAGGATAAGGAATTTTTGGTGTGTACGCCTTGACAGATGGGGTGGTTTTCTTTTTGGTGGTTTGAGTTGTGTTGGTTTCCTCGGCTTCATCCTCACTATCTTCGGTGATAGGAGTATTTTCATTGGGATTCGGTGGTGGATCGTACGAGAGACCACTTCTTGTGAAGACAACATTGATATGCTCATTTCTCGTTTGTGGTGGACGGTACGTCTTATCATTTGATGGTTTTGGGTTGGATTGGGTGTTACTTGGCAACGAACCAGATGGTCGAGAGGAATGTTGGTCAGAAAATCTGCCAAACTTGTTTTCAAGATCTTGGATAGATGCTTGATGATTTTTCTGTCCCTGCTCAACTTTGGCTTTGAGATTGAAAAATTGATTTTTGATAAAATCATTTGCAGATTTTTGATTAGCCACGAATTCTCTCATGGTTTTCTCGAATTCGGTTTCTTCCATCTTTTTGTCGGAGTTTTGTGGTGGTGGATTGTCAGTTCGTGGTTGAGAATCACGGTTGTCATCCCTTGGTCGCGGATCTTGCCAATTTCGAATTTCGACCGTAATAGTTACTACGATATCCTCCTCCACGATATCCTCCTTGGGCATAATTCGCTTCTCCTTCGTTAGGTCCACCCATAGGCTTATCGTCGCACTCGGACGATGGATGATTTCCTCCACAATTGTTGCATCCGTCTCGCATTTCCTTCATTTCATCCTTGATATCTTTGTATTGCGAGTCGATTTTTGAGGTTAAGGCTTCCATTTTCTCCATGAGTTTTGAGGTATCGGTGTTTTCGACAAAAGCAACGGTTTTTCGAAGAGGTTTGGTTTTGGAATCTTTGGACCAATCGAGTTTGAGAAGTACTCGATCCTCGAGTAATTGGTGTGCATCGTTAGGAGTCTTATAGAGAAAAATTCCTCCAGCATCAAGGATGCCTTGAGAGATTTCGTCTAGTCCATGGTAAAAGATTTGGATAATGGTTCCTTTGGATAATCCATGTCCATGACAACTACGAAGCAAATCTTTCATCCGAAGCCAAGCTTCGACAAGTGATTCGTTGGGATTTTGTGTGAAAGCACGAATTTCTCCCATTAATCGATCAAACATGGCAGGTGGAAAGAATCGGCTTACAAAGGCTTGCCTCATCTCCTCCCAAGTGTTGATAATTCCTTGGGTTAATTCATTGTACCATACTTTAGCATCTCCGGTGAGTGATGATGGAAAAAGCTTGAGTTTGATGGCATTGACATCGGTGTCGCCATAACGGAACATGCCGCAAATTTCGATGAATTCGACAATGTGCTTATGCGGATCGGCCCGCGCACGGCCATCGAATTGACGGTCTTTGATCATGGAAAGATGATGACCCTTCACGGTGAAGTTGTCACCAAGGTTGACAACAACAATAGCACTCCCAGGGGTTGGTGCTACGGCTCGGTTGGTTCCCCACATGGGTTGATCGTCCGCCATGGGAAAATGTAAATTGGTGAAAGGGTTGTAAACAACTTTGGCTTCTACGAGGTTATCAAATGGTGGGTTTGGTACTCTTGTTACACGATTTTCCAATGGTATGAAAAGTGTTCTTCTTCTTCTTGAATCAAACGTTCGGGGTTGGTAAGAGGTGTAATTGGTTCTATTCCGCTGCGCACGAGTGTTCATACAATGTCCTAGAGAATCCAGGCAATATCTAAATACACGGACAAACAACGAAAACAATTTTCTGGGACGAGAAGGAGTAACCGGATCGGTTGCGAGGTGCGACCGATCGGTTAGATCAGTTTGAGGTGGTTTAAAGGCGTAACCGGTTCGGTTGTAAGGCAACCGGATCGGTTGAAACTTCTGAGAAATTTTTTTGGAGTGAATCGACTGATGGGGATTCAAAACTTGCTGAAACACAATCAAATCCCCGGCAGTGGCGCCAAAAACTTGATGTGCTACGTGTGTACAAGTTTTAAATTTATAAAAGGTGAATTACCAATATTACCAATAACACATACGAGCAAGTGCACTCGTCCGTTATAGCAAGATTATGAAGGTAAGTCGAGATCGTTCGCAGGGATTTGAGTGAATCTAATTAACAAGTTTGAATCAACAGAGTCTATCCAAAACATATAACAACGCAAATAGATATAATGAAATTCAGATGATTAAAAACTACACTTGCTTAAACTAGTTTCATATCCTAGATTAGTGTGATTGTGTTAACCTCTTAACATGTTGGTTGTGATAATTAGTTGGTGTACTAATCTATTGTTCTTACAAGTTAAACCTTCGTCAAGATTTTAGTTCATAAAAACAAGCATTATGTTTAACCAATCAATTCAAGATCAATTCAAGTTTCATAAGTTTACTTTCATAACTTAAACACAAAAACATCCACTTGTTTCATCAAATTGCTTAAGAAATGGTCAATACAAAAGGTAACCGATTATAGACAAAAGGCTACAATTGATTCTCAACAACTAATCTTACGACCTTTTAGATGTTTCCAATCAATCCAATTTGATAATCAAAAAGCGTTTTTATTACAACCACACCTTAGTTCCTTTGTTTAATCAAGAATAATGGGTAAAAACAATCATCCATAGACAAAATGATTATAACTAGTTGAATAACAATAAGTTCTTTCGACCTCACGATTACTATCAACTAGTCAAACTTGATTAACAAATGTCACTATGAAACTTTAGCACAATTGGATCTTAGAATCAACTTGAAATTGAATTAAAACATGTTAACACAATCACTAACTAATCATATGATAATCAACATCATTTAAGCAAGTGTATAAAGAAACTAGCCACTCATAGCAAACATGAACATAAACTCGAACTTTGAACATTAGAAAACATGATTAAAAGTCTTACAATGCTTGGAATAAGATTACAAATGGTGAAGTAATGATTCCCAAAGTATTGGGGTAGACTTCTTGGTGATTTGGCCTCCAAATGTGGAACTTCGGAACTCCAAACTTTCTGGACTTCTAAGGACGAATTTGAGAGCTTAAGAGCTTTGTTTGATGAGTAGAGAGTTGTATTGAAGTGTGTGTCTCATATGCTCACAAAAGGCCTCTATTTATACTAGTTCCAAGGCCTAGGGTATTAATTGTTGAACTTGGCCTCCAAGGAGTTAGGAAAGGACTAGAATACACCAAGAGAAGGACCTAGAATCGTTTGGATGCAAAGGGAAACTTAGTGATGAAGATTGGCGATTGGTCTTCCAACCGGATCGGTCTTCCAACCGATCGGTTACATGACCAACCGATCCGGTTGGTCTTCTACAAGGAACCAACCGTTCCGGTTGTGGGCGGCAACCGAACGGTTGGGACGGCGTCTTTGGCACTTTTTGGTCATTTTCCAACCGATCCGGTTGGATTGGATTCCCTGAGTTACGGAAAATTGATCTTTACTTCTTTTTGTCTTGTAGAACTTGGTTCTTCAATCACTATGGTCTTCAAAGGTACTTGAAATACTGATTTGTGCTTGACATGCTTCACTGAAACGGGAATCTTCTAATTGTTGAACATTACTTTACTTTTCCTTCCGTTTCCCTGCACTTGGTTATAAACACTAGACAAACATCTTTTGATGCGATTAAGCACTGAAATCACGCAAATATAACCAAATAACATATACAAAAGCACACATAACGCTACTAGAAACATGTACAATCTAAGCGTTATCGATAGGTCATTCGTTGTGTTTTAATGCTTGAGTAATCTTTGTGAACATTAGTTTATAATCACTTAGAGTTATTATAGGTTAAACATCCAAAGATAACCTTAGAGTTAGTTTATGAATCATCTAGAGGATTTCAGAGGCAATAACCTTAAGGTAGTCTCAAAGAGTTAGGGCATAAGCCTACCCTACGACCTTAGAAAACACAATGCGTTAAGAATAAGGACTTGACAATTCAACCATCAATAAAAGATAACTAGGGAGTAATAGTATCTAGGTAAACACATCTTTAAATCATCATAAGAGCACACATAATAGACATAGACTACACTCACCTTAGCTTAGTTAATTAGATAAGTAGAGTAATCGGTAGAAATACCACCCCAAATCCAATACCCGAGATATTACCCTTAGCTTTCAATTTTATAAAAATATAAAAAGATAAAAATAATCATCATCAACCACAACCTTAGCGTAGTAATTTCTCACTAGCATTCCTATTCCCAGAGAACGATATCAATTCCCGAGGCTTACCCTAATACTACACTACAACGATTAGGTTCACCGCCTAGGGTGTTGAAAACTTGCTCGACAAAAGGAAGTTCCTTTGACCCCGAACGCGTTATGCTGCGTATCATTAATGATGTCCCAAGGTATGTTTATGATTAAAGTTGTAATGGAAAAATGGTTATAATGTGTAATGTGTGATTGATGTATAATGTTGTTATATCCGTTTTGCTTACTAAGCCTCGTGCTTACGGTTTAAGATGTTAATGTTTGTTAATTGCGGCGCCGCCGGAGGATTTTGTGATGATACAAGAGCAAATACCCTATTTTCAAGTGACGACGTCGGGCTTTAAAAGAGTAAGCCGTTGCTACTCGGACGGCCTAGATGCAACCTGACGACGCCGAAGTCAAGAGGACGGCGCCACGGAAATAAGGTGACGCCGTCGCAAGGTTAACGTGGCCAAGACAAAACCCTAATGACGGCGACACGACGGCGTCCACGAAACATAAGGTGACGCCGTCGCATATGTAATCTTATATATAGAATCCGAATTTTTCGGTTTTAGAGAAGAGCCTTTTGGAGTAAAACCTAAAACCGAACCTAAGGTGTCTTGTACAAGATTTTAGGGTTTTAAACCCTATCTTACATCAAGATAAGTATTTACTTCATTAATTCAATTATGTCTTTGATTATTTGTGTGTATGCTTGCATGTTCTCCATGTCCCGCTAATTTATTTGTGTGTTTGCTTAGGAAGTATGAAACTTAATTATTGAATATTGATTGGTTGTTTCTTATCTTAGTTGATTAATGATCTAGTAATGCGATAGGTCATTCGCTTTGTACTTAATGCTTGATTCATCTTTGTGAACCTTAGAATATGATGACCGAGTAGTTGTAGGCTAAATTATCCAAAGAGTGCCTTAGAGTAAGAGTTTATCATCCCTAGTGGGTTTTGTAGACGAGACCCTTTGGTAAGTTCAAAGAGTTGGGAGAAACGACACCCTACAACTTTAGACACACAACGCAACTAAGAATAAGGACGTGACAACTCAACCATCAATAGGAGATAATTAAGGAGTAGTACAACCTAAGTAAACACATCCTTAAACTATCATACGAGCACACATTAATTAGACATAGACTCCCACAACCTTAGTTTAGATAATTAGATAATAGTAGAGTAATCGGTAGAAATACCAAACCCCCCCAAATCCAATACCCGAGATTCGTACCTTTCCATTTCATAAAATATAAAAATACAAAATAATCTTCCTCAACCTTAACCTTAGCGTAGTAACTTCTTACTAGCATTCCTATTCCCCAGAGAACGATATCAATACCGTGGCTTACCCTAATTACTACACTACAACGATTAGGTTCACCGCCTAGGGTGTTATAAAACTTGCTCAAGAAAAGGAAGTTTCCTTGACCCCGAACGACGCGTGTAGCGTTATCAAGTTTTTGCGCACGCGGGAATAGAATAGCTAGTTAGTAGTCCACCTCGTTTAGGTTCTTTGCTTGATTCCTATCAAGTAAACTTTTTCTCATTTTTAGCTTTCTCTTAGTCTATCCCCTTCTTCGTGACCTTTGTTCGTAACACCCATCACTTTTCATCATGGAGGATGATAACCAACCACCACTCATCAACCCACCACCAAATGACCCGCCAAGAGCCCGCACTCTTGGTGAATACTCAAGACCAAGCCACCTAGGCTATAGGAACACCGGTGAGCTTCCGACCAAGCCCAAACTACGGCCTGCGATCCGACACCATCCGGTTGGTGCAAAACGGATGTGATTCCATGGACTTCGTTCAAGATCCAAATCAAGATCCGAGGGATTTCTCAAATTGTCGATTCCATCGACCTTGATGCTACTACTCGGAGACCACGCTGCGTCTCTTCCAATTCTCTACGGGACCAAGCTAGTAATTGGCTTGAGCGACTTCCCGGCTCCATCTCAAGTTGGGATGATCTTACCTCTCGCTTCCTTGCTCAATTTTTCCCACCGGGAGAACCACTAAACTTAGGAATGACATCTTGATGTTCTAACAACGTCAAGGTGAATCTCTCGAAGCATGGACCCGATTCAAGGACTTACTTCATAAAGTCCTCATCACGGCATTGATCTTTGGCTCCAAGTCCAAATCTTTTATGATCATGTCAACTTCCCACTAAGCGATCCATTGACCAAGCGGCCGGTGGAAAACTTAGTGATCTCACCGCGGAAGAATCATGGGGTATAATAGAGGACCTTGCCCTCACGATAACGAAAGTTGGGATGACCCCGTGAGCTACCTAAACCGTTAAGGCGATCTCTCGCCTTCCATCAACTCACAACCTTCCGACCGTGGGATGATCGAACTTGAAGATCAAGTTAGATTCCTCATGAGTTCCTACAAAATCCTAAGTCCTCACGACAAGTGAATCAAATCACTCTACCTTGTGAGTTATGCGGTGGTCCCCATGACACTCGTGTTTGCACAAGGCTCCCCGAACAAGCTTTATGGACTACGCCCATACGCATCGACGGAGCGGAGAGAAGTGGTACACTTTCAAACCCGAACAAAACAACTTAGGAAACTCGACAACCCCTCATGGAGAAATCACCCTAACCTTAAGTGGAACCAAAACTCACACACCCCAAAGCTCATCTAGTTCGCCCGCTAGGTTCAATTCTTTTAATACCTGGAACCCCACTAATCTTGAGGCAATTGCATCTAGATTTTGTCATCCCAAGAGACTCTATTGAATAAGCTTGAAGCCGATTTTAAGCAAAAACAAAGCGAGATGACAACCAAGCTTGATGCCTCTTAAAAGCCTTCAATGAACGGAAGTTGGAGCACTCCCAAGTGATACCATAAAGAACCCAAAAGTGAATTGATTCAAGGCCGACTTCATGTTCTAGTTCACCATGGAGAGTGCACATCCATGCCCCTCGCACCCGACGGTTCACTCGGTAAATGCTATCAAAAGGGTTCCAAGCCATCCAAGAGGTACCAAGGCCCGCACCTTTGGTAGAGCCTACTTGAGAAACCCGTCACCAAGAATCCAAACCTAGTTTAGAGGAGGAGTACAAGGAACCCATCAAGAAAAACCGATTCTTGAAGTCTTAGCTCATGCACCTTATTATAATGCTTTAAAAGAAAAATATGAGTTAGAACTTAGGCTTAGAAAACATGGGTCCGCTATGCGAAACAACTTACCTAAGAAGTTAGACGATCCCGGCTATTCACTCTTCCGTAGACTTGGAACTTCCAAACCACTCGACGCCTAGCCGATTTAGGATCATGCATCAATCTTGTTCCGTTGTCCTCCATAGAAGCCTTAACTTAGGTAAAATTGAACCAACGAAACCATCTTAGGTCTAGCGGACGGTAGTGGCACGTCCGTAGGAATAATAAAGGACATGGTAGTACACGAGGAGAGTTGACTCTTTTGGCCGACTTTCATGTGCTAGACATGAATAAGGACCGACATGCCCATTACTAGTTGGAAGAGGATTTTAGCTACCGCTAGTGCCATCATCGATTGTAAGATGTCCAAAATAGTGGTAGGAGAGGGAGTGCTAGATCCGTTTACGATGTTAAAAAGCATACATACTACAAGGATGAGGAAATCCCACAAGAGATTAGGTTAGATAGAGAGCCTTCTAGATATGGACCTTGGATTGATAAGAACATCATAGGCCCCCAAAGACCTTTTTACCTAGATAAAGCCTTCACTAGTAAAGCAACTTTCCAAGAAAAGAAATGGCTAGGGACATGGAAGTGAACCCGTTCGAGGACGCCTTAGTATTTAGGAAGATGACCGAGTTCCTAGGAAGCTTGCCGTTAACCTTTTCATGAATAAGTGGAAAGTTGAGAAATCAACACAAGTGGGATTAGGATAGACCGCCTAGTGATGGTAATGGAGAGTGGCACATTAGGATACAAATCTATGATCCCGATGGTGAGAAGTTTGAAAAGACATATTTAACCGAACGTACTACTAGGAACTTGAATGATAAGTTTGATCCTTACGAAATTGTTGAGGATAGACTTACTTATATCGGTACGTAGGAGCACGACTATGAGTCTAGCTACAAGACTCTTAAATAAAGAAAAGCGCTTCGTGGGAGGCAACCCATGCTTAATTGTTTGCTTGTTAGTGTCATATATCTTTTATTAATTGTTTATCCTCATGTTTAAATTTGTAAAAATGCTTTATTTTGTTTTTAACCTCGCATATAAAGGTATTTTACATAAGTGTAGGGAGGATTACACACGTTTTCAAAAGAAACGTAAACATGAGAATAAAAATTAACTAAAAGATATTTATGTTTGTTTGTTCGAGTCAAATGCTTGTATCGAGTCATAATGGATGTTTTTGCAGAAATTTTTCCAGATTCTAAAGATGTAAATTTTCCAGAATTTTTTCCAGAAAATCGCAGACTAGTTTTTGTCAGGAAGGAGTAAAAACATCGATTACTTTTTTCTCGTTTTCGAGCTACTTATAAATTTTGGAATTTTCCGTGTCTTAATTTTCTTAGAAATTTTGTAAACATCCATTCCACAAGCATTATATCCTAGTTTAAATCGAGTCTTATATATATTATTACCGCCGATTTTACGCGAAGGTTTCGTTTGTTTTCTTCATGTGTGCAGGTTTAGTTTGTCAAGAAGAAGTTACATAAGATTGGAATGAGCTTTTCACGCAATAATTCTTCTTGAAAAGGATTTAACCACCACTTTAGACGGATCCTACCTAGCTAATCAGGGGAGTATTAGTTTCTTTCGTTTTTAATTACCTTCCATTATCATAACTTTGATACTTTCGGGGAACATTGGGGACAATGTTTAGTTTAAGTGTAGGGAGGGAAAATAAACGGGAACTTTGAAACTATGCTTATCCTTGATTATTTGCTTTCATTCAATTGCATTTGCGTAATAAACCATGAGAAAATGTCGGTTAGGGTAATTTTGGCACCAAATTTAAATTTTTTATGACATATAGGAGTGGGCCATTAGTCTTAACAAAAGCGCCTCATGGATAGGAAGTTATATGACTAGCACAAACCCTTTACCACTTAAATTCCACCAAAATGTGAGGATCGCCTTAGATTAGTAGGAATTAAAGCATTCATCTTCAATGCTTAGAGTGTGAACCGTAGTATATTAGATTCTAGAACTTGTTTTGTGATGCATTCCGAGATCGCAAGTGAGGCTACACTTGTGTAGTTAGGAATAACTAAATGATAAGAGGCATTAGGATAACCCTTGTTTGATACCGTGAATACAATTACTTCTTCCACATCGGTTGACTAATTCCCCCACACCCTTTGCGTTGTACTCATCTTTAGTACACGATACCCCTAGTTAACCCCTCGTAGCCTATCCTTTTCGCGGTTCTCGTGATGTTTCGGTTTTCCGAATATCAATGAAGAGCATTGTTTACACCCCACCCCAAATATACACCCAAATCGCCTTTAGCCTACCCTTATGCACTCACTTTTAGTGCATTATTGTTATCACCTTAAACCCTTAGTTCAATTATCCGTTGCTTACATGAGTTGCTAAGTCGAGTCATATCCTTTGTATACAGATTTTGGGACGATTGGGATTCATGGGAAAAGTTAAAGTTTATGAAATGACGGGAAGGAACGTTAAATTCAAATTCCTTTGTTTACGTAATAATGTACCCCAAGTGTTGTGATCTTTTCAATTCGGGTCAAATTAGTGTTAGAGTAATAAAACTCAAGTGTAGGGATGTGCCTATAAACCCTATCATGTTGATGTTACCATAGAGGATGGTAGAGTAAAAGTGTATGAAAAAAAAAACATACTGGCTACCATCCCACATCTATCCTTTAAATTTATGTTTGTTTATTTCGCTACCTAGAGTTTTAGAGTGTCGAGTCTTGGCTTAGCAACGCCATTCTTCGTATGCATTTAACATAGAGATTTTTGACTTGCCACCACTAAATAGCCTATCCCACCAAACCCTTGTTTCCTACCGTAAGCCTAACATTACAACCCTTTAAAAGACCTCTTTGATAGTCTTTCCTAGGTGCTACGCCAAAGCGATGGAGGTTTGATCTATTCTCAAGCCTATGGTAATCTATGTACTAGGACGGTTAATGAGTGTTTATCTTCCATTTCCTATTTGTTATATTTCATATATACACCAGAGAGATGTGAGTACCCAAACACCCCATGTGAGGTGCTAGTATGTAATTCCGTGCTTGTTATGACTTTTATGGGCTTATATGTGTTCGGACCATTTTGAATTAATGCTTCATGACCCCTAACTTATAAATTAATTAATTAAAGCACATTTGCTTGAGGACAAGCAAATAACAAGTGTAGGGATATTTGATAAGGTTTTAAAAGGTACCATTTTGAGGGTCGTTTAAGTCCTTATTTGATCACTTTGTATCCGTTATTGCTTAATATCGTTCCTTTTCACTTTTAGGTCTCTTGAAGGCAAAATGTGGAATGGCACTTATTTTGACGAAAAGGCGCGAATATACAAGAAAATGGCCAAAGTCGAATCGAGACACTCAAAGTCACGAAAATGTAAGGCGACGGCGTCAGTGTTAATTGCGACGCCGTCGGAGGATTTTTGTGACGATACAGAGCCAAATACCCTATTTTCAAGTGACGACGCCGGGCTTTAAAAGAGTAGGCCGTTGCTACCGGGACGACCTAGATGCAACCTGCACGACGCCGGTCAAGAGGACGGCATCACGGACATAAGGTGACGCCGTCGCAAGGTTAACGTGGCCAAGACGAAACCCTAACGACGGCGACACGACGCGCCACGAAACATAAGGTGACGCCGCCGCATATGTAATCTTATATACTGTAATCCGAATTTTTCGGTTTTAGAGGAGAGTCTTTTGGAGTAAAACCTAAAACCGAACCTAAGGTGTCTTGTACAAGATTTTAGGGTTTTAAACCTATCTTACATCAAGATAAGTATTTACTTCATTAATTCAATTATGTCTTTGATTATTTATGTGTATGCTTGCATGTTCTCCATGTCCGGCTAATTTATTTGTGTGTTTGCTTAGGAAGTATGAAACTTAATTATTGAATATTGATTGGTTGTTTCTTATCTTAGTTGATTAATGATCTAGTAATGCGATAGGTCATTCGCTGTGTACTTAATGCTTGATTCATCTTTGTGAACCTTAGAATATGATTACCTGAGTAGTTGTAGGCTAAATTATCCAAAGAGTGCCTTAGAGTAAGAGTTTATCATCCCTAGTGGGTTTTGTAGATGAGACCCTTTGGTAAGTTCAAAGAGTTCGGGAGAAACGCATACCCTACAACTTTAGACACACAACGCAACTAAGAATAAGGACGTGACAACTCAACCATCAATAGGAGATAATTAAGGAGTAGTACAACCTAAGTAAACACATCCTTAAACTATCATACGAGCACACATTAATTAGACATAGACTCCCACAACCTTAGTTTAGATAATTAGATAATAGTAGAGTAATCGGTAGAAATACCAAACCCCCAAATCCAATACCCGAGATTCGTACCTTTCCATTTCATAAAATATAAAAATACAAAAATAATATTCCTCAACCTTAACCTTAGCGTAGTAACTTCTTACTAGCATTCCTATTCCCAGAGAACGATATCAATACCCGTGGCTTACCCTAATTACTACACTACAACGATTAGGTTCTTCGCCTGGGTGTTATAAAACTTGCTCAAGAAAAGGAAGTTTCCTTGACCCCGAACGACGCGTGTAGCGTTATCATAGGTCCATATGTGATGGCGATGGTAAGCATTGGATTAAAGCTTATGGATTGCTAGATGAAAGTTAGAAGAATGGTAAGAAAGTAGAGCTTAGGTAGATACCGAGCTCGTTTCAATGTTGTCCCCCGAGAGTCTTTGAATGGGTTGTATGTTGTCGAGTGTCAAAGTTTATGGCTTTGTTGTTAAAGCTAAATGTGTCAAATGGTTCATTATAGTAACGGGTTGAAGTGTGTATATTTAGTAAAAGGGGCGTTTGGTATAACTTGTAATTATACCCATTTTGGGTTTTAAACGGGTTAATGATAATGGATATGATTCAATATGTTAAGTTAATGCTTTTTGAAAGGTTTGAAGTAATTCGGAAGTGGTAAAGGTTGTATGTATTGAAAATGGGTCAAAAAGGGTTTTTTTACATAATACCCGTCATTTTGTAAAGTACCATTCCGAAGGTCAATTGGTTAATGTTTATGCATGAAAATGATATATGAGGTCTTAATAATTCCAGAAATTTTGGTGTCTTTCCGAGTAATAGATGTCATTTTCCCGAAAAATGGTCAAAAGTGCATAAAAGGGATATGCAGAAAAAGGGGTGTTTGGGACAAGGTCTATTTTAACCTATTTTGGGTCAAACGGGTCAAGAATGTTTGGAAAAACAATGTATATGGTTAAGTGTTTGTAAAGTGGTTAAAATAGTTGAAGAACTAGTGGAGAACTAGTAGAGAACTAGTTTGGAGAACTAATTTGGAGAACTAGTGAAGAACTAGTTCGAGAACTAGTTGGAGAAGACGGCGATCTAACGGCGCCTATCATAAGTACGGCGTCGCGATGTAAAATTATATATAGAAATCGAATTTTCAGAATTTTAAGAGGTACACTTGTGGAGTAAAAACCCTAAACGTCTGTAGTCCGACTTGGACAGTATTTTAGGGTCCCAAACCCTATTTTACTCATCAAGATAAGTGTTTTATTCCATTGATTTCATTATGTCTTCCATTGAATGTGTGTATGCTTGCTTTTTTAACATGTCTGGCTAAATTTCTTGTGTGTTTGCTTAGATCTATGAAACCTAGTTATTAATTATTGATTTGTTGTCTCTTATCTTAATTGTAATTGGCTTAGGAGTGCAATTAGGCTATCGTTGTGTTTAAATGCTTGAGTAATCTTTGTGAACCTTAGTTTATATAGCGGATTTCTTAGTCTAAACATCCAAAGATAACCTTAAAGTAGTTTATGAATCATCTAGCGGATTTCGTAGGCAATAACCTTAAGGTAGTCTCAAAGAGTTATGGAAAAAGGCACACCCACGACCTTAGAAAACACAACGCGTTAAGAATAAGGACGTGACAATTCAACCACCAATAAAAGATAACTAGGGAGTAATAGTATCTAGGTAAGCACATTTTTAATCATCATATGAGCACACATAAAAAAGACATAGACTACCCGTAGTATTAGATAATTAGAATAGTAGATTAATCGATAGAAGTACCACCCCCCAAATCCAAGCCCCGAGATTTTACCCTTAGCTTTCTAAAAAATATAAAAAGATAAAAAAGAATCTTTCTCAACCTCAACCTTAGCGTATTACACTTCTTACTAGCATTCCTATTCCCCTAGAGAATGATATCAATCCCGAGGCTTACCCAATACTACACTACAACGATTAGGTTCACCGCCTGGGTGTTGAAAACTTGCTCGACGAAAAGGAAGTTCATTTGACCCGAATTTGCTTCGTACGCTCATCACTACTTCTAGACATTGGCCGGTTCATCAGCTAGATGTCAAGAATGCCTTTTTGCATGGTGATTTAGCTTAGACTGTTTACATGCGTCAACTTCCTGGTTTTTGGATTCTGAACATCCGGATTATGTTTTTTTGTTACAGAGATCACTTTATGGTCTCAAGCAGGCACCTAGGGCTTGGTTTCAGCGTTTTGATGCTTTTATGCTTCGGGTTGGATTTACTCATAGTCGTTGTGACTCCTCGTTATTTATATATCGACAGGGAACTGATATTGCTTATTTATTACTTTATGTTGATGACATTGAGAAAAACTTGAAGGGGGTTGAATAGTTTTGCCGATTAAAACTTCGTTTTAAAGTATTTAAATCGACTTATGTCAATCCATTCAGATTGTGTGTTGGATATTGATAGATAAGCATATGTAACACCCCAAAATATCGCAATGAATGATAGTGTCACCGGGTGCTACTTCAAAGTACAAAGTTTAAGGTATAGAAAACAACCTCTAAATAAGACGTTTTGAAACGTTACCATTCGAATTATTAAAATTAGAGTTATTACAAGAGGTCCCAAAGTATGAGATTACATAAAGGGTTTAAAAGGTATCGAATGGTAAGGATAAATGCATAAGTCTCCAAAGCATACAAATGACTCTATGTTCCAAGCATCCGCTATCGCCTTATTAACCTGAGATAAACATGCTAAAAGTGTCAACACGAAGGTTGGTGAGTTCATAGAGTTTGTTTTTAAAGGAGTTGAAAAGTCTTTAGAGAATGTTTCCCATAGCAAAGGCATTGTAAATCCACTCAGTTGCAAATCCCGCCCATACAAAACTTGCAACCTGTGTGTTCACAACCCACTACTAACGTAAAATATGATTAAGACATAAGTGTATAAAAGAATGTTTCCACAGCAAAGGCATTATAAATCCACTCAGTTGCAAATCCCACCCATGCAAAACTTGCAACATGTGTGTTTACAACTCACTGCTAAAGTAAGGGTAAGACATATGTGCATACGATAATGCATGCACTTAATGTAAAGTTTAACAACCAACTGAACCTCGTGACAAGTATAAACAAGAATATAGCATAGTGGATTATATTCACCCAAGGCCATAAATCTGGAACCAAGAGTGGGGGCGTCAACCCGATAGTACTATCAATACCTCTCCATCGGCTCCATCCAGGAGTTAAACAGCGGATAAAGTATATAGCGTATAGAATAATTTTAACACATTGAGGCGCATATCGTCATAAAACTACACATCATGCTTCAAAAGTATAAAAGTATAGCGTAGAATATAAGTAAAGTTGTCTTTGAATACTTGTAAAAGTAAAAGTAAATAGTTTAAGCATGTATCTCCCCCAAAAGTAATTCAAAACGTATAAAAGTAGGGGCTATGAAACTCACCTTAGTGTTAAGATAGAGTATGGTAATATCAAACGTAGAATGAGAATGTCTTCAACAGACGACGTGAATAATAGGGAAGTCTGAGATTTTGATAGCTTAAGTCTGACTTATTGTGAATAATGATTTGGAACAGTGTCGAGTGACAAAAATGGTTTTGTGACAAAGGTGGCTTGTATGCTTAAAATGTTTAAAGTTCAAAAATAATATTATATAGTTTTTATGTGCTTAGTGTCGGTAAATATCGTTCTTCAACAGTTAGTTGATGATAAGTTATGTTATACGTTAAAAGCTTCGTTATATATATATATATATATATATATATATATATATATATATATATATATATATATATATATATATATATATATATATATATATATATATATATATATATATATATATATATATATATATATATATACTAGTGTCAAAACCCGTCCGATGGACGGGTATGAATTGTGGTTTTTATTTTTATGTTTTAGTTGAAAAAATATATACTAAAAGGTAATTAAAATTTATGAATAAGATATTGATTCTTATGCGTTTGAAGTTAAGATTTGGCCGTATACATAGTGTAAAATTAGATCAATATGCGTTTTAAAAACCTTATCATAATTTACTTTCCTAAATTTACAAAATATCTACATTACATATAAATCGGGAAAAAGGAAATATGTGTTTTTATAATTTACTTTTCTAAATTTATAAAATCTCTACATAACAATTGATACGCGTTTTTTATTATTCTATAAGTTAGTTTTTTTTATTAATTTTTATCTACATAATTTACTTTCCTAAATTTAAAAAATCTCTACATACATATGAGCTTTTATGCATTTTTTTTATAAGTTAGTTTTATTAATTTTTATCCACATAATTTAGTTTCCTAAATTTACAAAATCTCTACATAAATATGTGCATAAGTTAGTTTTTTTTATTAATTTTTATATGTGGCATATAATTTACTTTCCTAAATTTACAAAATCTCTACATAAATATGTGCATATAAATGACATGGAATAAATGATGACTTGGCTTTATGGTGTAGCATTATCGAAAAATAATACATAAGGAAATAGTTGGCGATCAACAATTACTGAACTGTTAAAAGGTTTGAATTTATTGTTTAGAAGATAGAATATTATTTAAATTATAATTTGAAATAAAAATTATTTATAAGAGATGTTACTTGTTTTTATCTGTATCGTTGGAAGGTATTAGTTAATAGAAAAGAATATATAAACGCATGCATTTGTCTTTTTAATTCATTAAGAATGAAGAATACTTTCAGGTTGACAATTATTGAAATGTTTAAGGTATATATATATATATATATATATATATATATATATATATATATATATATATATATATATATATATATATACATTGTTTAAGGTATATATTATACATTACAATTAGAGGTAGAAAATGGGCAAGTCAAACATGAGCAAAAGTTACTTATAGGGTATATCTAAATTTATACATAAGAGAGGTAATTACTTCGCGGTGGTTTGATTATATAAGATCATAAGTTCTCATGATAACCCTTCCTATTGACATTGCACGTAATCCTTGATCATCATGTCGAGAAAAGAAACAAATGATAGATTATGAAAATAACATGTAAGCATGAAGTGAGATAGAATGTCACAATTACTTAAAGATAACCATATGACATAATACACCTTTTTTTTTTTTTTTTTTTTTTTTTTTTTTTTGAAATAGGCAAATAAATTTTATATTTATTACATGTGACATATTCATCAACTTTAAACCTCACCAAGTTGAAGCTATTGGTTGTAAGTTTAAAGTTGTTGCTGATATGTCAATTGATGTCAATACATTATTTGTTGATTTGCTCAATACCTACGGCCACAATGGTTGTCTTTGAAAGATAGAGTTTCTTCCCAATTTGAAATCGAAGAAGGCTAAAACCTACTGAACTCAACCTTTTACGTTATTTATGAAAATGCATTATCATTGAAACAAAGCGAATTCTAGTATTACAGGGTAATAAAGAGGTGAAACGACAAAATGATATTCAATAATCATAATAATATACACGTAAAATAAAAGAAAAGCCTGACGTTTACAGTATCATTACACTTGGACTGAGGATTGGGTTTCTAATATGGTTCAGAACAGCATGTTGTTGGATCCATTCATCACGCAATATCAGTCTACCATTTACAACCATGTCTACTACTGTTGCTTCATTTGAGAAATGTGCATTGTAATTACGCCTTTTAGTGACTAATTTAGATAATGGACCTACCTTATCCCATGTATCATACCAGTAGTATTTTCACCATTCCCCAAACAATGCCATACATGTGGTGTCACCATATCCCTCAACTCCATAAGTTTCCTCCAACCCCAGCTAGCATTATTCTCCACTGGAACTTCCCAAATATTTCTTCCTTTCAGCCTGTTGACATGTATCCATTTGATGCACAAGGAATCTTTTTTACAAGCTACATTCCACAGGTGTTTGATCATTAAGATTTCATTCCACTTCTCAATAGGTTTAAAGCCTAGAACACCACATTTCTTTGGTTTACACAATTTTTCCAAGCAATTATGGCCTTTCCCTGAACTTTTTCCCCTTGAATCCACAGAAAATTCTTAAAGTATTCGATATTCCTTGATAACAGTTTTTGGGAGAAAGAAAACAGATGCCAATATGATTGCATAGCTGATAGAATAGAAGCAATTAATTGCATTCTACCAGCATATGATAAGAATTTGTTTTTCCAATCTTTGATCTTCCCATTCACTTTTTCCACCAAGCTTTTACAGTACAAATACTCAACCTTCTAGTTACTAAAGGGACACCCAAGTATGTAACATGCAATTTTCCTACTACAAAAGGAACTATATTTAAAGTGTAAAAGAACATGATTTTCATATGATGCAGGTTGTGATCACCAGATTCCTTCTAGGCCATCATCATCTTCCTCTGGGAGTTCTATTTCATTTGCATCCTCAATGGGTCCGTCTTCACTATCATGATCATATGCGCCTGTAAAGAGTATTAATAATTGTAACAATGGCAAGCAGACAAAGGGAAAAGTTAAAAGTGTAGCATACAAAGCTAGATTTTAATCGGCTATTTTCAAGTTGCTAGAATTTTTAGTTTCTTGTTATCATTGTGTTGTGAGTATAGAGTTACATAAAAAAACAGACCCTTTCTTCGCTTTTAGCATTACACTATTTGTAAAATGGGCCCAAAGGAATATGTTGAGCCCATGAACATCCATAAGGTCTAACAATGCAGTAGATCATCTGAAATGAAACAATTCCTATTGAAACTATCTTGATGACCTAAGCACAAAGATAACCAACTGCAATATTGGTGTGGTTTTATTTCTTAATAGATGAAGAGGGATGCAATATTAATATGGTTATACAAGACCAGAAAAATTGGTCACTTGAAGAGATGAAAACAACAAGAATTAATAACTATAGAAATGGATGACGCTGGGCTTTGAGCTGGCTCACTTTCATCAAGAACATAGGAAGTTCTTAAAACTCTAACAAAGCTTCTGTTTGAGGATTACGATTATGTCCTAGGAAAAAGAAGCAAACATAATAGTAACAAAATATTATCACAAGAAATGCAACAATATCTAAGAGGATTTTTTAGTAATATACCGGAAAATGAACCGTTAGCAACAGTCTGAGTAGAATTGTCGCATGGGTCTGTGCGTACAAACTCAAAAGGTTTAGTCCCTCTAGATTGCAGCTTACTCCTTACCCACTGGCGACATTCTTCCATGTCAAGTTGTACACTCCTAAAACCACAAGATAGTCACCAACAATAAATTTACAAATAATGAAAGAAAGAAAAAGAAAATGAGTCTCTTGGATGTAAATACCCGAAATATGAAGGTTTGGCAGTAAGAGGAAAAATGGAATTGTATTTGCGGGTTATTGTTAGCCACTCTTCATCGTACTGAATCTCATGTGGCGCAGGCTCAGATTCAACTTCGATAATCTATATGCAAACCACAAAAAGAAATGTTATGTTAAGAGGAAAATAATCAGTAGACAACAAAAAGAGGTGAAACTGTACTGCAAAAATTCCGCCTCGGAATACACTTATCGAGTGCAAGAAATTTGGTAACTTGACCTCCATCCTCATGTTGAACTAAAGCAGCAAACTTGCAATGTAGGTGGGCAGAGAACCAGCAAGGAGGTTTTACTTTTTTTAGCAACTCTGCAGCAGGTTTACTTCCCAATTTTTTTTTTCCCGAATCTATAAAATAAGAAGGTAACATGGTCGATTTCCAAGATGCTGATTTAAACCGTAAAGCTAAAGTACCTTGTTGTGATGTTATCCTTAAAAGCTACATAACACAATTTAGTTACCTCATCCTCGAAATCTGGCTTATAGCGGACAAGCTCTTTCAGTTTCCATGATCAGCAACACCAAGAGGCCAATCATGTGAAACAAAGATATCAACAGGCTCCTCAATTTGCATGAGTTTGTGAACATCATATTCTCGAACATGGTATATTGACTTAATTTCACTTCTGTTATACGGAGGCCTTTCAAAGTGCCCTGTTCAAGGAAAAGGAATCCTTCTAAAATCATCTAAGCCCAAAAGAAAATCTATTTTTACCCAATTATATGCATACATGGTTCACATAAACAGCTTTAGAGGGTGTTTGTTTAATAACTGGCATGCACAACCAGACCCATCAAGTTATATTCAGACCTTATGGGGTGAAATTATAAGATAAATTCAATGGTCAAGGAAATTATAAGAGGTAAATAAATATTTCCTTGCCTTTGTGTCTTGTGTAAATGCTTCCCAATAATCATCTCTGTTGAGGAAGGGATATGGTCACTATTAACAAAAAAATAATATGAACATGGAAAGGAGAGTACCAATATTCTAATTCTAATATATATATCCAAAGTGACCTTTGTAACTGTCTTTTCATAGCATCGAAAACATAATCGTGAAGACCATGTATCATTATATGAGGAAGGGATACGGTCACGATTATGTATCTGAGCATGAAAACATAAGGCGTGTTAAGATCAAAGTTAAGGATCCTTACGAACCGTTGTCTCTTGATATGGTTGGTAAAAGAATTAAGACTTTTAGTGAAATTACAATATGATTTGAATGTTAATGAAACTTCAAAACGTGGTCATCATTTGGCTTTTCACTGCCCAATTTGCGATAAAAACAAATGTACGAAACCATACCTTGTGGCATGTAAGCGATATACGATCTGTGCAGCTAAGGATGATTCGGTCCAACTTACATCCGAAATTCCCATTGGTACGCCTAGGTTCATTGATCCACCTTTTAAATGAGCCTGTAAAGACACATTGGAAGGAAAAAACAAAATCACTCCGTCGTTTTAAAGTAGGGACACAATACAAAACCAACCTGTAAAACACATTGGAATCACTTATATTGAAAGTGGTATGAGAATGAACGGTTTTGTAGAAAGTGGTATGAGAATGAACGGTTTCGCTACAATAATAATAACGACAGGTACATCAGTAGCAGCTTTTGTAATAGTAACTCACAAACTATAGAAAATATAAGAATCGGGAACCATTATCGCGAATTTAATACATAAAAATACATGTACAACAAATTACCTATAACGGATTGATGTGCGGCATCAATAGGTGTGTGGGTACCAGCTAAATTAGCATACATCTTCTGATTGACACGTATAGAAATAAAGGAATATGGTTTTTGAACCCAACAATAACAACGTTTCTGTCGGCCGGTACGTGTGATTGCGTTATGCAAGCTGGTATCGTGTGCCCAAAATCACTGCAACAATAATCACAATGAACACTGTTCGAAATGGACTCCGCAGTAAAACCTCATCCGTTCACCCAAACTAAGTTACAAATGTAACCGATATGCATATGCTAACTGAAGCTACCATGATAAGATCATGATTAAATAAATATCATACATTTAACGAAACGAAAATACTATCAGCTATGGTACTTACGCCACAGACACATATAATGAACTGAGACTACGAAAAACACCATTTGAAAGTAAATCAGTATAGCTACCTGTTACAAACAAATTTATATTCAGTAACACCGTGGCTTGTTTAATCAAGTTATTTAAAGCATCCGAGGCTCAATATTACCAGGAACTTTTAGTAAACATAACACCAACAAACTGCTGCTATTTTTTCACTAACAGAATGTGTAATCATTCATTTCATTGGTGAATGATGCAACCTAATGAAGATAAAATTATTACATCTAAGGTTCAAATTCAGACCACTCTCAAACTGTAGCTTGTTACGAACTATTTGCCTTGTACCTTTTTTATGTGAATGGATATGGAATACTATCATCGATTTAGCTACTATGAAAATAAAATCAATACCTTGCGTCAATTCCAAATTCCAAAATGACGTGAATAAAACATACATTGATCGTTCATGTAAGAATTATACAAATCGGATGCTGCATTTTACATGCAATCAGTAGGGTCTTAATACAACACATTCATTTTGCTCGTATGAGTATCTATGATCCCTAGGGTTTCAATACTACATAGCGTAACAATGTTATCATACTACATTATTACTATCTTTCATATCCCATAAGAAAACAATCACATGTTATAATGTAAAAAATTGATCATATCAAAATATTATAAGCAATACTACATTGTAACAATTCTTTTAACATGTGCATGAGCAGGCGAAAACGCGAAACACCTATTCACAAGAGACGACTCATAACCTTTACACTCATTAACAAACTGAAAAACAACATGATCTAAATCAGGAGACAAAGGACAATGACATATTCCAATAACACAATGTATCTTTCTATACGCTTGAAAATCCTCCCATCCACTCGTTTTGATTCACCAATGACGTATTTAAAGCGTAAATAACCGTTATCCCAAGGCTGTTGTTTAAAAGGTGATTTCTTTTGTCTTGTGTAGAATGAAGTGATGGATGAGAGTACGTTCTATGATTTGGTGATGGTTAAGCATTGTTATGTAGTTGCGAAAATTTGTCTTTTCTACTGGAGTAATCAGATATAAACCTTACCTCATCAAAAGCCTCAAATCTGTCGATAATGCTGGTCTGGTGAATGGTACAAACAATTGTTCATCCTGTCTCAACAGTATCCTTCACAACGCGCCTAACAATGGCGGTGATTTTTTATAAGGTCTCTTACCATCAAAGCATTGGTCACATCGCTTTTAGAGTTATCTACTTGCTTAGGCGCATTGATATTCATATTTAGGCAAATAGGGTGACACCTGAAAATACATGAAGAATGGTTATAAGTTACTAACTAAATTGAATATTGCGTACCCATATTATACTATTATATGAAATAAGGCAGAGGTAAAGGAATGTAAAAAAAAAACAATTATCAGTGTTTGCAAGTTTGAAAGTGTATCGTATATTAGTGGTATTACATGAAACCTTTCAACTATGTATTTCTCTGCCGAGGCTCTTAGTTCTAGTTGTGAAGGTTCCATGATGACGCTAAAGTTTGTTTGTATGCGCTTGTTCCTGCAAGAATCGGCTATTAGTTAGGAACCTCGGGGATGAATCTAGTTTCCTTTTAATACCGGCCATTCCTAACGATACGAAAATACCAACCTGCCAATAAAATATTAAACATGATGATGACACGCCATTGCTAATATTTTATTAAAAGCCCTACATTTACAGTTGATGCATTCTTTTACAGTTGATGCATTCTTCTCTTTTCTAGCAAACTAACCTGCAAAAAATAAAAGGCACATGTCAGTAAACATATAAAAATATAAAGCCAAAAAAAATATAAATTTTTTGATATGATTCTAGTGATTGTCGAACAGGTCATTGGAGTTCCGGTCAAGATCTGTAGCCCGACTACTATCTTCGTTGATTGGGCATAGATTATAAAGGCACAATACCATGTTGGCGTCCATAACGTACTATCAGGAGCATTTGTCCTGGGAAGTTGAATAATCTGTTTCCAAATGTAGCACAACTTGCTCTCCTATAGTATGTGCCCCTGCACATTTACATCCAATTAGTACACGATTTATCAAAAATCATATTTCATTCAAACCTAAATCCTTTGTGGGGTTATAATGACATGAAAACATGGGATAAAAGTAACGTTTCGACATCCGAACGCCTGCAAACTCAAATTTCTCAAAATCTGTTTCTTTAGTATCGAAATCACAATCACTCATCGATCCATCTGCGACTTCATTTTCAGCAAGATTAAATCCAGTATCACATATTAACCATGAAAATCCGAAACAAACAGAAAGACAATAAAATTTCATGCTATGTACCTCAATACAACATATTAATAGCATATTGATGCTCCTTGAACCATATACATATGTATGATGAGAATGTTAAATCACATAAGACAAAATCCAACCCACCAAGTCAAAGAACCCACGTCAAAAAATCATCTTGACATAACATGAAGAAAACTGAAACCATTGAAATTGTAGACCTTCAAAGCACAGGGACACAAGCTCGGTGCAGAAATTAGATGCAATCCTTGCCAATTTCTAGTAGTGAGATCCTTTAGCTGAGGCGCAACCACAAGTGAACTGTTTTAGCATATGAACTGTTGTGTATTAATAATATATCAACAAAGAAAATGTTTAGATTAAAAAATGCAGTTATCGTTGAACATAGGTACTATCAAAAATGGACATATATACATATATAACGGATTTCTATGGCCAATATCATTGAATAGTGATCGCAGAACTCAAACTAACCAGTGATATTATATTATCAGATATACTAAAAGCCACATCTAGGAATGCACATCACCCCAATAAAATTCGGAATTACATAATTTTATAAAACAATGGCTAACCATTTTCCATATGCTTTTTAAAATCCTTTGAAATCTTAATTAAAGAATTCCTTAAATAGTGATGGTAGAACTCAAACAAAGAGACAAATATTATAACCGTTTGAGATTAATAGCAAAGAGAAAGAAAGAAAGATTCGAGATTAATAACAAAACACCGATGTGATTTGTTGCATTGTTGAACATGCTCTCGTTCCTATCACATGATAATCTATTCACCATAGAAGATGCATGCCCATACCAAATCATTGTCTCCATGTATCACCTTGAAACCTTAAATTAGGCTAACAACTTCTAGGGTTTCAACTGGTGTGGTGGCTAGGGTTTACGAAACTCTACATAAATTCATACTCTTGGAGAATAAGAATTATTGAAGATATGTAATATGAGGTTGCTTATGGTTTCGATATGCAATCCGTGATATAGGAGAATGATTATCGTCAACTGATTATATGCAAAATTTATTCCTTAAATATAACTTAACAATATCAATTTTTTAAGCATGACTTACTTAAATTGTATTGTAAATCACAAAAACTGGCTTGGTTTAGTGGTTGAAGCATTTGTATATGGAATAAATGACTCAAGTTCGAATCTTGTATATGACATTTTTTTGAAACTAATTAATCCGAATTTTATTTAAAAAAAAACACTAAAACCGAATTTTATTAAAAAAATGTCACGTAAATAGAATGATGACATGGAAATATGACATGGCATTATGAGATGCCAAGTGGCATTTTATGTGGCATGCCTCCTATTTATATATATATATGTATATATATATATATATATATATATATATATATATATATATATATATATATATATATATATATATATATATATATATATATATATATATATATATATATAGTGAAACTTTATTTCGTAACCCACTTTAAATGCGAGCTGCGAGAACCACTTTATAGCCATTAGATTATTTGATCAATGGTGAAAAACAGATGTGTCATTTATGTAAATAATTAAAAGATCATGGTGCCATTTATGTAATAACTAAAAGATCATGTAGATTGATGTAAATAGTGTAAGGGTAATTAAGGAATATCATAATTTATATTTGATGCGTACAAACAATCAAACTAAATCACTCAAGCACGCCACTTGAATGGCGGATCGTAATCGACTTAAAAGCGCTCGAGCACGAACTCAATGAAGATCCGAGAGTATAGTGTTCCGGTCGTTATATCCCGGTAATTGTCTGCAATGGATCACCCAACGTATAGTGATCGAGAGATTTGAACGGAAAGGAGATTGTGAAATATTATAACTACGAAAAAGCCAACAAATTACAACGGCTTAAATGCAAATTAAAGAGAGTTAAAAGATAAAAACTATTAAATAAACGCTATCACTATATTTAAAATGATGTTTTTGTTTTTATGTTTTTATAAAACTTAATTTAAAAACTACGTAACGTACAAATAAAAATGTGAGATTTAAGAAATAAAAGTCCTAAAAATATGAAAATGACATTTTTACAAACCTAATGATAAAAGAAAATATATAGAAAAAGAAAATTATTTTTATAACTATTTAATTAATTATTATTAATTAAAAACTATTTTTAACTGTTAAATAATAACCTAAAACACAAGAAAATATGAAATAAGGCTTGAAAAATAAAATTAAGACTTAGAAAAATCTAAAATATCAAAAGAGAATTTTCAAAACTATTTTTGTAATTTTCTGATTAATTTCCTATTTTCTACTAATTTAAAACTATTTAAATCTAATTTAAATTGTGAAAAATACCAAATAAAAGGGGAAAAATAAGGAAAAACATTTTTTGTGCTTTTTATATTTATCTTAAACTGGGAAAATTGAAAAATTATTTTTTGGAGCTTTTTCTCAATTATTTGCAATTAAAGCTATTTAAAAATGATTAAAAACTGAATTAAATAATGAAAAATACTAAACAGTGACAAAAAATTATGAAAACTTCAGGATAATGCTAAAATGATATTCTGGTTCTATGAAAAATATCAAATGTAGTGCTTATGTGTAAAAATTCAGAGCTGCAGTGTTAACTAGATCTAAATAAGCATTTTTCAATAAGCTAAACTACAATTTAAGCAACCAAACTTCTCTGAGACCCTAAATAATATCAAAACTACTCTAAAGCAAGTTATTATAGCTACTCCTAACCCGATAGCGGTTACACTAGATTATGAGCTAAGCGATTTTGACAAAAAGCAGGAAAGCAGTACCAACTTTGAGCTTATGCACTAGCTTATCCAGAGAGCTTAAGCTAAAAGCAGATATGAGGTCTTAAAGACCACCTAGTAGGCTGCTTATAGACCAAAAATCAGACCCTAAAAGCTTTAATGAACCACAATGCAGATCTTGAAGTTACGCATAAATCTGTTGACCCCATTTTGACTTTTGAAACAGATTGAAATTTGACTTTTGTGAATTTTAGAAGCAAATGTTGGACTGAAATAGACTAAATATGATGTAATGCAACTTTATCAAGCAAGCTTAACAAGTTTTAAACCTAATTGATTTGTTTTGAGTTAACTGATTCCAACAGTAAGGCTTAACAATGGCAGATTCAAACTTATTTTGACTTCAGTGTTTATGGATGCAATAAGATGACTAGAATGAGTATACTAGTGATAATAGAGACTAAAGCAACAACAATCTTTTACCAAGATACCTCTGAAAACAGTTTTAGCAGGCAAACCAAACACCCCTTTCACTACTGATTTGCAAACTGAAACTAATCTAACTACTAATCCAACATGTAACTTTGATCAAACTAAGTTTAAATCACCATAATACTACTGTTTAAACAGGTTTTAGCTACTATTAATCACAAAAACAGATTATGCCTTGAACCTAGAAATTGACTTACAAATTGTCCAAAGCCACTATGGCTTGAATCCTGTGAACCCAAGCACACTACCTAATCTAAACCAACCCATATGACTAAAGATCAATCCAAACCCATGTCTGCATCACCCAATACATTCCTGCATCAATTCTGCCCATTTTTTACTTTTATTGACCAAACTCCAAAAGTGCATGAAACTTGAATATTAGCTTGTAAAAGCTATGATAAACTTATAGAAGCTTGTTTGATATTGAAACTAAGCTGTTAAAAGCTTAAACACAGGAGTTTGAAAATCAAAATCTCAACGATGGACATAAAGTGTGAAACTGAACATTAACTTGAATTTAAACTTGAAATGAGTTGGAACACACTTAAATACTTTTGTTTGATACAATTAAGCTTGAAAATACAGATGAAAACTATTTAAGACAAGATAAGCTACAAAACGACATACATGATGAAAAATTAAACTAACTACCCTTTGCTTCACTGTCTTCCTCTTCTTTTATACACCCAAACTCTTTCTCTCACCTCTCTGGACATATCCCAGCACTAATATGGGCCATTGGATTGCTAAACTTGATCTTGGCCGTTTAAAGGTTTTTGGCGCCAAAAGCTAATTTAACAGCTGGGGTTGAGTGTTTGGTACAAAGGTGCATTAAATGCACTCTTGGAGTTATGTGTTTGGAGGATGGTGGAAATGATGAAGGAGGTGGAGTGTTAGCAGAGGGTGCAGGGGGGGAAGGTGATGATGGTGGATTCTCGTGAAGGAGGGAAGAAGAGGCAGTCAAATGGGTTTGACTGAGCTTATAATAATAAGGGGGTCCAAATTGGTTTTGACAGGGAGGTCACAAGGGTTCTTGGCAGGGTCCATTGGGGTTTTGACAAGTCCAAATGTGTATAAAAGGTTTATAATAATCAAGGACTAATTATGCAATTTACGAAAATTGTGGACTGTTCGCCAAATCTGCAAAGATGTTTCATGGGCTGAAATTGACAAGTGTTAATAGTACAAGGACCAAAGTTTCCATTTTCACATTTTCCAGGGACCAATTTTGCCAAATTTCAAAGTTGGAGGACCAAACTTGTAATTTTCTCAAACTTTGACATTTTCACCAAAGGACTAAATTTGACAACTTATGATTTTAAAAGGACCTTTGGTGACTTTTCTTTTGAAATTTTGACTCGGGACTATTTTTGACAATTTTAGAAACTTGGGGACCTGAACGCCAATTATGCAAACTTTGCTCATTTTCATCGATTTTAAACATTTTGCATCCGAAACATATAAAATGCAATTTTGGAATATTTTCGGTGTTTGATGCATTTTAGAGCATTTTAGGCGTTTTGCAGTTCAGATTGACCCAAAAATGATGAGTATTTACACACTCATCAATATTTTTATTAAACAGTCCATATTAATATTCCAACCAAAACCACTCCTCACAAATCGGATCTCTCTCCTTTTACCGGATCGAGCAGCCACCCTTATTAACCTTCACTAACAACCGCCTAAAACCACTATGTCACCACAAGTATCAATTTTAGGTTGTTTTAGATCCTCGTCTATCGCCATAGTATCAATTTTATAATATTTCATATATCTAATGATTCTTCCATTCGTCAATTTTATAAGAATTTCTTTATCATCCATCAATTTTGGAACAACCCACTGATTAAATATTCAACGCCTACACATTTGATGATAAGGTATGTGACTTCATATTATTTTTGCATTTTAAATTAAGTAGTTAATCCTTTTATGTTTTTCGCTTTAAATTATTTATGAATATCGATATTGATGACAAATATTTTGAGAAATTATCAAACTTAAAATAATAAAACCACATGTGCACTAGCAACGTTGTTATTAACCCAATTACTAACTAGTTCGATCAAAGAGTTCAATATGAATTATACACGTGAATTTTGGTTGTAATATATTACTAGTATTAAAAAGTACTATAAATTAACCAATAGAAAATTATGGTGACTAAATATATTATTAATTATTAAAAAGTGCTATAGATTAAACATTGGTTCACAATTTACACAAATGGAGGTGATCTTGGATTTGTAGATTTGGTTTGTTTAGATCTATACATAGTTGTGTTAATTTCGTTTTAATGGCTTCGATTATGAAGTTTAATGTGTTTTCTTTTTTTTGAACCAAGTTTAATGTGTTTTCTTGTAGATACATTTGTTATTTGAGGGAGTGCATATATGTTTTTGGAAGAGGTGCATATATGTTCTAATGACCTTATGAAAGACTTCAAATACACATATGTTCTTGGAAGGCGTGCATGTATGTTCTTGGAAGGCGTGCACATATGTTCCATGTTCACAAAAATGTGATGAGAAACTTCAAATACATGTCCTGTGCACATATGTCATGTTGGAAAATTGGTTGGCAAAAGTGACTTTTGACCAACTTTGGACACAATTATCTATATGAGTAATAGTTTGTAGGTTCGCGTTCTCCTCGAAGAGCTTATAATAAGCCTTTATGTGTCCAAAATAGAGTTGATGTGAATGAGATATCGGTCTCAAAGTTAGGCATTCATTATCATGCCTAAAGAGGAAAAATAGTTTATTTTCAATCCCACATTGGTGGGATGAGTAAACTTAAAGGGAGTTTATTGTGTATAAATAGAGGCCCTAATTCCACAAGTTTTTCACACATCAAATCAATAGTTATTATTGATTTCCAACATATGAAATCGCATCTCTTAAGATGAAATTCTTGGCGGTTTAGTTAAGTCCGACAAGACAACTTCTTGTTTTGGTACATTGTACCACAGGAAAGCAGCTTAACGAATCTGTTTTAAGGGAAGCGTGTCAAACACGTGCCTCGGCTTTTAGTGCTTCTTTGTTGATCTTTATTTGGTGATCAAGTAAGTCTTTTGACTATTTTATTATTTTATTTAATTATCGTTTATCCGCTACATTTCATTAGTATTTAATTTTACATTATTTATTTCTTCGTTAATTTTATTTATTGTAATATAGATTTTATTAATAAAAGTGTAACCGTTTCCTACGGTCTTAAAAGCAGATTTTGTGTTCTGAGAATAAAAACACTTTTTATTAAAATCGGTTATATAATTAATGATTTTATACAAACTGTTTTCTACTTTGAAACCAAGATTGAGTTTCTTTGAAAATCGGTTTATAACTAAGCAATTTTAATTAACATATTTGGTATATGATTTATAAACGATTTTAAACAGTTTATTGAATCGGTTTATATTGAAACTATGATGAGTTTCTTTTCAAACCGACTTATTTAGTTTGTTTATTGCATATGTTATTGTTTAAATCAATATTGAAACCAAGCTTGTGTTTCGGAATCATATTTGGTACAAGTTTACATAAACCATGTTGAGTTTATTAGATACCATATTGTTTTAACTGTTTAACTATTTTTTGTGTTAAATATTCACAAGTTAGCGATGGTAACATAATTTGTGACCTAGTGAATCTTGCGAATGTAATTGGTGCATGATTACTAACATGGTTAAAAATCATGATGAAATCCGATTCATTGTGGAGTTTCTTTGAAACAAATCTCATAAAATACGAGTTGTATTTTATTAGATTACTAGAACGTGTTTATTGAAACCAATATGAGTTTGTTTGAAACAAAATCGATAATATACAAGTTGTTATCATATTTTGTGGAAAAAATTATTTGACTTGTTTAGCTTATTTAAACTAGGTTGAGTTTAATTATAAACTAAATATAGTTCTTGAAACTTTATGCATTTGATAGTAGATCTATAGAAACCTTGTTGAGTTTCTTTGACAGAGTAAATCTATTTTGAAACCTTGTCGAGTTTCATTGTAGAATTATACCATGTGATGCAGATATATTAAGATATTGTTAAAGAAGATTGACAAAATCATATTACAAATTTGTTTTGTTTAAAACATTATGTAATATGCGATATTGTTTCATTGTTTAATCGAAAGACTTGTTTAAAAGCGGTTTTGTATAATGGATCTTACAAAACATGAGTGTTTTAAACAAAATTTGATGTTATCGTGTTTGTTAAGAAACACTTTGTGATATAGCAAGTTGTTAATTATTCCAAATTTAGTGTTACACTAATAACGGAATCTCGTATAATAAGAATGTTCGGAATGTCATGAGTGACATCTAAAGGATCCGCTCCCGAACTTGTTGAAAGGGAGACCGATACTCGAGTTATGTGTACGGTAGATGCTTTAAAGCATTGATTTTATGTGCCATAACTATGGGTTAAATGGCACGAATGAAATGAAAATTGTTGCCAAGGCGGGATCCGAGCATTAGAAAATGTTGATTAACACTTGGGCATCATGTCATGAGTATGATGATAAGAGTTTGGTTAACTCTTTCAAAGTAGCGAAAATGAGAGATGCAATTTATGGGCAACTCTATAACTACTAATAAAGGAAAAGAAATGTGATGTTGAAATTCACATGTGGAAAAGAGCTTAAGTGAACCAACACATTGTATGTGCGAGATTCGTAGGAATCTTGTGTCCGGATGGTTGCTTAATAAATTTGGCTTTATTTTATCAAGTAACATTGAGTTAACATTGAACAAAATTCGGGTTGATGCGGGTTATGCCCTTCATTAAATGTTTAAGTTGATTTTTTTTTTTTTTTTTTTGGGTTGTTTTAATAAAAATGAGTATGAATTCAGCTTATTTGATCCTTTGAATGTATAGCATGGCCATCTCGGACATGTTAATTTTAACTCAATACGTTGTTTAATTAAATAAACAAACACGGATTACAAAAGTAAAACTTATGTTGAAGTCAAATTGACAAGATTGTCTTTTCACTCGGTTGACCGTATATTAACCGAACCCTTGATTCACATAGTTTTATGTGATTTCGAGTCGATACCTACTAAGGTAGCAATTAGGTACTTCATCGTAATTGTTGATGGTAGCACAAAATATTGCGATTTTTACTTACTGAGAGTAAGGATATAGACAAGATTGATCTATACAAATAAGTTAAGAATCAACTTATTATCGAAAACAAGGCGGTTCAAGTGATATTGAGGTGAATATGTGTCTCCATTTCATGTATGTTCTAAACATGGAATAAGACATAAATTTATTGCTCCTTATACACCACAACATAATTGTTGATAGGAAAGAAGCGTGCCTTAAAGATATGGTTATGCCATGTTGTTAAAGTCATGGTTTAAACCATGGCATGGGAAAGCGGTTTTATTGGCTACTTATCTTTTAGATAAGATCCCTGTAAGGAAAGAAGATAGTTTTATGAAATATGGATGGAAGAAAACGATCCTATAAGTACTTACGAATGTGGGGGTGTCTATCTGCATCGACACCCAAGGTTCAAAATATTGGACCTAAAGCGTGGTTTGCATAAGTTTGGATATGCTCATAACAAGAGTGCTTATCATTTCTTTGTATGTGATTCGGAAACGATAAATATACACAAAGATACGATAACCGAATCAAGGAAAACTTTCATTGTATGAAACCGTGTTTCCTTCATTATTAGAGGAGAATGGATGTTCATCTAGGCTTGGCGGTAAAGTTGTCCATGATGAGAGGCAACTAAATGATGAAGTCCTTCATGATGAGAGACATCAAGATAAGAATGTTGTTCGTGAGAAGAGACAACAAAGGAGTTGATAATGATCTCCAAGATGAGAGACAAGATCAAACTGAGGAAGAAGAGGTTGAACCTAGAAGAAGCAAAAGGGCAAGAACTGAGAAATCGTTTAGACCCGATTTTGTTTCTTTTATGGTTGAAAACGAACCTACTTCATACCGAGAGGCGGTTACTTCCTTAGAAGGGTCTCAATGGAAAGAAGCCATTAAAAGTGGAATAGATTCTATTTTACAAAATCATAATTGGGAGCTCGTGGATTTACCTCCTGGTTGTAAACCACTAGGCTATAAATGGATCTTCAAGAAGAAGATGAAAGCCGATGGCACCATTGACAAGTATAATGCAAGATTAGTAATCAAAGGATTTAGACAATGAGAAGGTCTTGATTACTTTGATACATATTCGCTTGTTACGCGAATAACCTCGATTAGGATGATACTTGCTATTGCTCCCAAACAATGACATCAATTTTTTTTTTCACGTCATGTCAGAACGTGGATTTAAAAATGACAGATGTTTGTGGAAAGAAATAATTGTTGGTATATATGTAATCATGTGTCTATACATAGATGGTATACTTATCACTGAAAGTGATAACAAGATGATCAAATCCACTAATGAAATGTTGGAGTCAAGATTTGACATGAACTACATTGGCTGCTCGATATGGTTATTGGAATTAAGATCATATGAAACCAAATGGATTTGTTTTGAAGTCAAAACACTATAAGGACAATATTCTTGAGAGGCTCAATGGGGGATTCCGCCTAGCTAGAACTCCAATGACATCTTTTATATCTATTTATAATAGAGGTAGAGGTGTTGCCTATTTTGAATACTCATAGAATATTGGGCGTCTTATGTGTCTAATGACGTGTGTAAGACTTGATTTAGAAGTTATAATCAAGTTAAGTAAATATACCGATAATTCAAGTGATGACCATTTGAATAGTATTACACAAGTACTATGATACTTACGATATTGCATTTGGAAGATATCCAACTGCTATCTAATGATAGAGTAATGCAAATATGGATTCTTACATAAAGAATCTAGATCCACTAGAGCGGATGTATTGACTCACGTGGGAAGTCGTGTCTTGGAAATCTTGAAAGTATTTCAAGCAGACTTTTATAGCTAAATCTATGATGGAATTTGAATTTATCATTTGAGATAAATTTATAGAATATGCGGATATCTGCGTTAATCGTAGAGGACATACCAAGATGGCGTAAACCGTAGCGACCATCTATATAAAGTGTGATAGTCAATTGAAATTGACAAAGCTCATATCACAATGTAAAATGGTAAGTCAAGACATATCCATTATAGACGTTGATTGGTGCGACAACTACTCTCAACTTGAGTTATCAAGATTGACTACGTAAAGTCAATAGATAACATCGCGGATCCGCTTACGAAAGGCTTAAGCGGATAGTTAGTTAGTAAGTCGTCTAAAGGAATGGGACTAAAGCCCTTAAAGGAATGAGTTTATATGAAGGAAAACTTAACTTGCTTGATTGGAGATCCCAAGATCCGGGTTCAATAGACAACCTAATCATATAAATGCGGGGAAGTCACGTCAATATGGGGAGTTACTTAACATTGTAACTTCCTAGTCCATTCCTATAACAAATGTGACTTGTTGAGAGGTTAAACATATGGCTTTAATGATTGTGATGAATCACAAAGCATAATGATTCGAGATGAAATCACAAAACATGTGTTTTAATGATTCAAGATGAAATCACCCATGTGAGAGAGAGTAGAATTCGCTTTGAAGGGAATTGTGGGGCGCAATCCTAAGAGCTCTTGCGAACCGAGCAAATGTTCGGGACCATAATGAACATGACTATGAGGGCTTAACAATGTTAGGGAGAGTCTTGTGTGAAATGTATTGTCGCTCACATAAGCAAGCTCGATTCAAAGACATCGCGTCTACTGGCGACTAAGAGGCTAAGTGCATTTCACAAGGGAAGGTTCAAAGGGTCACACCTACCTATCCTTTGCAAGATTCAACTATTGGAATTTCATCGTAAATTTTGTGTATTACGACCGATCTCCATTCATGTGGGGATTGTTGGAAAATTGGTTGGCAAAAGTGACTTTTGTCCAACTTTGGACACAATTATCTATATGTATGTGTCACATATATGAGTAATAGTTTGTAGGTTCGCGTTCTCCTCGAAGAGAGCTTCGCAATAAGCCTTTATGTGTCCAAAATAGAGTTGATGTGAATGAGATATCGGGTCTCAAAGTTAGGCATTCGGTATCATGCCTAAAGAGGAAAAATAGTTTATTTTCAATCCCACATTGGTGGGATGAGTAAACTTAAAGGGAGTTTATTGTGTATAAATAGAGGCCCTAATTCCACAAGTTTTTCACACATCAAATCAATAGTTATTATTGATTTCCAACATATGAAATACGCATCTCTTAAGATGAAATTCTTGGCGATTTAGTTAAGTCCGATCTGACAACTTGTTTTGGTTTGTTGTACCACAGGAAGCAGACTTAATCTGTTTTAAGGGAAGCGTGTCAAACACGCCTCGCTTTTAGTGCTTCTTTGTTGATCTTTATTTGGTGATCAAGTAAGTCTTTTGACTATTTTATTATTTTATTTAATTATCGTTTATCTGCTTACATTCTGTTAGTATTTAATTTTACATTATTTATTCTTCGTTAATTTTATTTATTGTAATATAGATTTTATTAATAAAAGTGTAGCTTTCCTACATGTCACACATGATATAGATTGATTAGATTCATGTGTTTCTACTTTTGAGAAATTTGTATTTTAATTGTATTTAAATTGACATCAAATTTGTGTATTATCATTTATGTATATCATTTATGTTATTCGGTTGTTATAAAATTACATTATCTACAAACGTATATATTTGCATTACTATTTGAAAAACATGCATGTTAGAAAAAATCATTCTAAAAATAAAAAATAAAAAATATTAATTTTTAAAAAACACACATGCACTAAATCATTTTAAAAACATGAATGATCAAAAAAAAAATTATTTCCAAACAGGATTTATTTTTAAAAAAAATCGAAAATATTAAAAAATAGCTTTTACTATTATACCCTTTTGTATTAAATAATAAAATTTAATATTTAAAAAAATATGATTGGTTTAAAGTGGTTCTCATGATTCTCATGACTTAATTAAGTTCGAAAATAAAGTCCCTATATATATATATATATATATATATATATATATATATATATATATATATATATATATATATATATATATATATATATATATATATATATATATATATATATAACGTCATTTAAATAGTTTTTATGTAATGTTTAAGGGACGTTTGGTTCGCGAATTTTAAATGGTGGTATTTTAAATCTTAATATTTGAAGGTTTTTAAATTATAAGGTTTAAAATGTAGTCTCGTGTTTGGTATGCAATTTTTTCAAAATGTTAAAAGTATGGGTCCCACCATTATAAAAATATAGTCTCTATATTCGTGTTTGTTGGATTGGAAAAGGTCAGTCCCGTTATAAAAATATAGTCTCTATATACATGTTTATTGAATTTGAAAAGGTTAAGGTCCCACCATTATCAAAAATGTTTAAAAATAACATGAAGCAACATTAAAAAACGCCCACTATACTATGTGTTTCAAACACATCATTTTAAGGGACCCACCAAAATTAAAATCCTTATTTTCAACAAGCCAAACACGATATTCTATCACATTTAAATATAAAACCCAGCAAAAACCACCCAAATTTAAATGTTTTCTTAGGTTATAAATAATAAAATGGTAGGGTGTTAATATAATAATAAGGTTACTAAATAAACCTTCAGGTTATATAAAATTTACACTTTTAATCCTAACGGTAAAACATTTGCAAAACTAGTCCTAAGTTATATTTCTTTGCATTTTATGTCCAAACCTTTCCAATATTACATATTATACCCAAAAGTATTTATAAAATCAGTTTATGTCCTTAGAATATTAGTTTGACAGTTTTGACCTTAACTTTCGCAAAAGTTACACTTTTAACCCAAAATTCGTAAAATTTGCATAATTAGTCCAAAAATCACATTTTTCAAAGTTTATCATTTTCAATTATAAAATATACTTCCAGTAGCTTATATAGCTTATAAAACAGCTTATTACACGAAAAAGAGCTTATTTTGGCTTGTTGGGCCTTAAGGCCAATTAGTGAATTTTTAGCTTGTAAAAACTGTTTAAAGGCACTTAGCTTTCAAGTTCAAAAAGGCATTATAAAAGCCTATTAGGGTAGCTTATTGGTACAACTTATTAGCTTGGCCTATGGGGAAATGGGTTGGGCCCTTTGCCCAACGTTGTACATGTCCAAAAACGATTTTTGAGGCTCGATCCTAAGCGACATGGGCCATTTCTGTTTGTAAATAAAACTCAAGTGAATATTGATATGGGTCAAGTTACTTAGGAACATATTATAAAATGTGTTTATATGTCGTTATAAGTTAATAACAAGCATTCTAATCCAAACCACGCCATACCATGAATTAAGATGCCACAATATGTTTGAAAAATAGATACGAGAAATCATAAAACGAGATGGAAAGCTTAGCTTAGTTGAACGTTATATAGTGAAGTTAAATATGAAAATGAACATGTGTGAGTACGGGTGACTTACTACACCACAAATGGTGGGAAGCAAAGACACGAAATAAACCCGGTTCGATAGAAGGTTAATGAGACTTGATTCACGACCCAACAAATAAACGAGACCAAGTTTTGCTTTCCTAGACTTCGACTCGAGCTCCTTCAATTCTGGCCAAAGCTTTCACGTTCACAGTAGGTTACAAAAGACTTGGAACATTTTTGAAAAGGTGAAAGTTTTCATGTATATGATTTGTACGTATGAAATGAGAAAGGGGAATTATAAATGCAATTTGATGTCTTCAACTTGGTCTATCATTGGAGGAATATGTTGTCAGGGAATATTTATCAAGTTGATGTCAAGTTGCATATGATAGATCGATTATAGTTTATTAAAAGGGAATTAGTTTGGTTTATTTTTTAACGTGTATACATTGGGTCAAGAAAGAAAACGTTCCATCATGACTAACATGGCTAGCTTTGATGTTTATTTTTCTATCAAACGATCATGTGACGAGATAATTTTTACCATTCCTGATTGTATAAATTTGATATGAATTCGTTCAGTGGAACATGATGAAAACGAGGCCAAGTGATGGTGAATTGGACCGGCTGTTTAAAATTTTGTTAAGGTTTATTGGGTTTGTTTGTTGTGCTTAGCTTAGTCTTAAGGCCCAATGATAAATGGATTAATTGTCCGTTTGGTTATTTAGTGTTTGAGGCTCGTTATCGTATAAGAAAAATTTACGGGACGTTGCAACATATAAGTAAGTAATACAAAAGATACAGAGTAAAGGAACACAAAACCACGACACGAGTATTTATAGTGGTTAATTTCTGACACCTTCCTCGCCTCTACTCCACCCCCGAAAGACCCCACTCAAGAGTTTCTAAGACTACACAACACAAGCTCCTTAATGTGGCGGAGGCTTCACAACGTCCGCTACTCTTTATCCGGTACAAGGTTAGACACCGAGTTCTTCCACGAGGTAGAACCAAACCTATCACAACGTCGCCTACACTTTATCCGGTACAAGGCTAGATACCTAGTTCCATTACAAAGGAGGAACTACTACCCAACACTACACCACAACACAACTACCCAAAGGAGACACACTCCTTGTTACAACACTAGAAATGATATCAATATCCTTTAACCCAAACTACACAACTTGTACATCGACGCACCATATCAATTGTACACCTTCGGCACCATTACCTAATGCCTTCAACACGACACTTCTATGGAGGGAGGAAAGAACTATCAACAAGATTCACTTCAGTGGTCTTGATGATGACGAAGCTTAGAAACTCATGACCTTGAGCTTGCACGTCTTCAAGAGATGGTGATCTCGCCTTTAAGAGGAACCTAGAAAATCACACAAAGATAAAACTACATAGAATGATCCTTTGGATCTGTGGTTAGAGAGGTTAGAATACTAAAAGAAAGTATATCTAAGAGTGGTAGTGAGCAAGAGAGAAATGGCTCACTATTTATAGGCAAATTATGCCTCATCGTCCCACGGTTCCGTGGATCCTCACCCGAGGATCCGGCAGGTGCAAATCCCGGATCCGCCATCGGGTCGGCTTTAGTCCGGATTTTAGGTTGCAAACCGTTTATGGGTTATGGGTTATGGACCATGGGTCATGGACTTTGGATCATGGATACCAACAAGATGCAATGTACTTAGTCAATGGGTTATGGATCTTAGGTCATGGGTCATGGATCATGGATAATATCCAACATGACTTCATGCATGATGTCATGTAATGGGTCATGGGTTATGGATCATGCTCCATGGGTACGGGTTTTAGACTTTGGTTTTTACCCAACAAGATTCATTGTACCTAGTCAATGGATCTTGGGTCATGGGTTATGGACTTTGGTTTCTACCCATTACTTACCCATTACAACATATACAAAGTACATATACATTTTTATAAGATGTAAGTAAACAATATTACTTGTAAGTGTTTTATAAAAATGTGTTTGGTTTGATATAACTTATTTACTAAACATGTTTTGATTGTTTTATTATGTTTAGTAAAAGTGTGTTAGTAAACTATTGGCTCAAAGCTTTTACGTATTTTATTTATTCGTTAAAACGATTTTACGTTTGTTATTGACAAAACATTAGAAGATTGTAAAATATAAATAAACGTTTTTATGGTTTATTTGTATTAACAGACATTGTTCTCACAGCTTCTTCTAAGAGTTTGTTACAACAAGTTATTTCTTCTCTCACAAGGAGTTTTCTATGACAAATTTGGCCCTCTTAATTTTTTTGGGCGTCTCTGTTACACGTGACTCTCATGGATGTTTTTGTCTCGGTGCAAGTATGTTGAGGAGATACTTGAGAGGGCTCATATGGTTGGTTGTAACCCCATTCGGACTCTGTTGATACTGAGTCTAAATTGGGGGATGACGGTGCACCGGTTTCTAATCCAACATTATATCGGAGTCTTGCGGGTTCTCTGCAGTATCTTACTTTCACTCGAATAGATATTTCTTATGTTGTACAGCAAGTGTGTCTCTATATGCATGATCCTAGAGTGCCTCATTTTTCGCTCGCGAATTCTGAGGTATGTTCGGGGTACTTGGACTACAAGTTATAGTTGTTTTCATATTCTACTACTTCCTTGGTTGCTTACTCGGATGCGGATTGGGCGGGATGCCCCACTACTCGCGGCTCCACTTCTGGCTATTGTGTTTTTCTTGGCAACAACTTGCTCTCGTGGTCCTCTAAGCATCAACCAATGCTTTCGCTCCAAAGGTCTTGGCGAGTATCGCGATATTTCTAATGTGGTTGCTAAGACATGTTGGTTAAGGAATTTATTACGTGAGTTGCATACTCCTTTGTCATCTGCTACGCTTGTCTATTATGACAATGTCAGTTGTTCTATTTGTCTACTAATCCGGTTCAGCATCAAGGTACGAAGCACATTGAAATTGATATTCACTTTGTTCGGGATTTGGTTGTTGCGGGTCAAGTTAGAGTTCTTCATGTTCCCTTATGTTATCAGTACGCGGATATTTTCAATAAAGGCTTAACTTCCGCTTTATTTGAAGAATTTCGTAACAGTTTGAGTGTCCTCATGTTCAAACTGTGGGGGAGTGTTAGTCGTAGTATTTGATAAGCCCAAGTGGAATTTGTATGGGTTAAAGCCCAAGTAGTATTTGATAGGGTTTGTGTATTATAAATATGGTTATACGATATTCAATGAAAGATACGAAAACATTAGAAACCTTCAGAATGGACAACTATAATTTGCTTGACCATATGAAATGTGGTTTAATCAGTCATGCATTTATCACCTTATTTAACTATGATATGATTCTATAGATTTCACTAAAGAATGGTATAGAATCTTGTGCAAGTAGATGAAATCTTGATATGAAGAACAAGATTTGAACATTAAAACTCCATTGTTGAATTCATCAAGCTTTTGGAAAGAATCAGTTACAAGAAAGATTAAATACAAGTGGGAGAGAATTTCTAAAACAACTCTAATTAACTGAAATGACAAACTGATATTTAAAGGGGTGTGGCTTGGCTTAGATAGGAAAAGCTGTTGAAGATTGGCATGGTCAAGTCACGAGCCTAATAACTTCGACTCATATCAAACTACTTTTAAAGGTCTTAAAATGTGTCGATCCTTACAAAAAAAGGCGTTACTAACGAATACGACTGCTATACATAAAAAAGCCATGATTATTGAGCGTAAAAATCACGTGTCTAAACTTTACTAAGGAACCATGCTTATCGACCCTAAAAGTGTTGCTCGATAGGTTTTTAACATTTTCATTATTTGTTTTTTCAATTGCTTATTTTCCACTTATAATTTACATTAAGGTACAATGACGCGAGATGCGAAAACAAATTTTGATAAAACTTTAATCAAAGGATAACTCTAAGGAACAATGATTAAACCTAAAAAAACACACTTTTAATAATAACCAAATATCAAATGATGCATAGAACGAGATTTATAAAGAGAAACAACTATAGTTGCGATATTATGGTTAAATGTTTCGTGTAATATGAACTTTGAGAAGAAACATAAATATCAATATGATCCACTATTAATCTTCATCACTTTCACTTTCATCAATTAGACTGTAAATCCTTTTCCATCGAAATATCAAAACTTGATTCTCAACAATTGACGTTGGCATATCTTCATTATCTTCATCATCATTCGAGATGACAATAACATCATCCTAGTTCCAATTTAACAAATTGGAATTGAAAAACGGATTCGGATTGGGATTGAGAGCGGGATTGGAAGCGCAATGAAGTTGTATATAAACAAACAAAAGCATTGCACAAGTAGGTGTTATATACAAGACCATGCACTAAAGCAGTGAAACAACGAATGATAAATAAAAAATCACAATGTACTAACCTCAACATCAACATTTTTTGATTATACGTTTTTGCAACTTAACTATGAATTACCATAAAAGTAAGAAAAAGGTTATCATGTTTATATAGTAGAGATTATGATGATTATTTTGAAACTATTTATTATATTTTTTTTAAATAATAGAAAAAAATGGAACCGTGTATGCATATTTGTAAATTAGAAAGAAGCATGTAATGCATATTTGTAAAAGCGTGTTTTTATAAGTTTTCATTTTTAATTCTCTGTCATAGTTAAACCGTGTTTATATAAGTTTTCATTTCTTAGTTGACATTGTTTTTATAGTTTTAAAGTTGAGATTTAAGATAAAAGTTTAGGAAAGTATTAAAGGGTAGATTAGGTAAATCACTTTATTTTTTAAAGCATTTTTAAGTTTCAAGAATAAGTAAATTTGTTTTATAAGTAGTAGAGATAATGGTAATAAAAAGTATAATAAATAAACCTAAAAAAATTAAATGTCCATAATCAACAACCCTTAAACTTGCCTACAAACTTAAAAACTAACCGAAGTGGCTCCATTGTGGCACAAGGAACACTCACTTTGCTGAAACTCGTCCATTGCGGCGCCCCTGGGTTTTGGGGGGCAAAGCAACTCTCTTGCAGCACCCTTGGATGTTGAGGGGCAACGCAACACCATTTTCTTGGTCGTGTTTCTCTTGTAACGAGCTCATTGCTTCGCGTAACCTTCCGTAAATTCTTCTATCTCGATCCTTGTTCTCATAATAACAACATAACTTTCGTTGTTTGGTAGAAAGAATCTAATGTGCATTATAGACAAGTCTTACTTCTTCCTTTTCCATATATGATTTTTTTTAGGTTTATCTCTTGTAAATATAAACATAGGAGTCAAATCGTGTGAAATTACACTAATTTGACAAGGCAAATGACATAAAAAGTTGATTAATTTATAGACAATCTTAAATCAAGGTAATCAAGTAATATTTTTTCTCGTATTCAATTTCTTGTCTTTCTAATTTAGGATGTTTCTATACTTCCGATTAAATATTTAACTGTTAAAGTTTCATCATTTATGCCAAAACGCTCACTAATTCACGGAAAATTATAGAGTTGAATTATAGAAATATTAATGAGCTCACATATATTTATCCAACTTTCATGTTTTTCCAAATTAATTTGTCACTACTATATTATATAAATAAGTTTGATCGAGTTTACCGTATTATTATTACTTGAACTTATTTTTAAATTCTAAATGAAAAAACGTAAATTTTAATTCGTTAATGATAAAACTATTATTTTGCAAAAAGTTTTGCTAATAATAGTCCTTACAGTTGTCGTTAAAGACGTATTTTAAATACATAATCGCCATAAATGATTATAATTGGATAAAAATCCTAAAAAGGAAGAAACAATCTTTGAAAATACAAATTTAAAGCTAACACTTGATAATTACTCCCTCCGTCCCATATTCCCGTTTGATCTTTTCAAGTCTTTTTTTCTCAACTTTGACCTTAAATATTTTTGTTTGTGTTATATAATATTTGATAAACATATGAATGGATTGGGTTTTAAATTTATTTTCATTGATATAATTTTCATCAAATATTATAAAACACAACCAAAAATATTTAAAGTCAAAGTTGAGAAAGAAAGACTTGAAAAAGTCAAACAGTACGGTCAATATGGGATGGAGGTAGTATTAAATAATTTACCTTACTACAATCAATTGTAATACACGGTGAAGGTGCCATGAAGCTCGTCATTGGGCCAACTTGGCACCTATGACGGCGTCATAGTGCACCGTTACTGGTGTTATGGGTGTCTGTAGCGCCATCGCAATCGGATGGCATTTTTTTTTTTTTTTTTTTTTACTTATGGTTTTGGTGTTTATGTTTGTATTTAGTGTTTGTGCTTGTGTCAGTGTTAAGATCGTGATATTGCTCTTAAATCGTATCGAGTTTAAGATTTTACTAAGCAAACTCGATCTACCAGGAGATAAACCAACTTACCAATCAAGTGGACCTGCAATTTGGAACTAATATTTCAACTTGATTCTTACTCCCTCAGTTTGAAAATTATTGTCGGGAACAAAAACGCAAAGTTTAATAAAAATGGAGTAATTACAATTTTCAACCACACAATAGAATATTCTTTAACTAAATTTCGCTTTATTACTAAAAGTGGAAAATGAACAATTATTTTGAAACATCCCAAAAGAAAATATGAAGTAATAATAATATATGTTTAAATAATAACTAGTAGTGTCTCACAGCGATACAACGATTTAATACCCGGACTATATTTTCTGACGAGCAAATATTGTTCTGTTACATGTTCTTTCTCTAACAATAGGTCATTGAAAAGAAACTCTACTAGGATATTGAGGTTGATACTAGCTATTCAAGTTGCGATAAATATTATGTTGTTCTTCCATAAAATTAATGACATGGGAATAATTGATGTGCTTCGTAACTTTTTTTTTCATTGTAAAACTCTACCACATAGTGGCTGTTTATAAGAGTTGGAATTTACAAGGAAAGTTGATCGGTCATTTACACTCTGTTCTCGAGTTTAATGAGGAAAGAAGAGGTATATGATCTTTGAAAAATATATCTCGATCTTACCATAAGATCTTAAGATCTCGATTTGATCCTACTTCTCACAAATTATTTAAACAAAGAAACTATAAACTAATGTATTTTGTTAAAGTCGAATAATAAAACAAGCATGAGAACAATAAGTATCATATAGTCGTAAAATATGTAACTTTATATATTATCACCGATTATATAAATTAGTATTTTAAACCAATGTGAGTTTCACTTTCATTATGTTATAGCTTTTGAACTTTTCTTTCTTCATTAAATTGTTATATTATCAATTTTAACTACCAATTACTCGACATATAAGACATTTTAACATTTATGTATAATCTTTCGATCTCGCTCCGACCTTACAATTTCTATCTTTCAAAAATAAAAGATCGGTAGTAAGATCTCGATCTTAAGCTTTGTTGCGGTTTTGGCGCCAAAAGCAAACAAGGAAGAAGATGATATTTTTACCATTTTCATTTTAAATCTTGTTGTTATGTGTGTTTACGTAGTTAGTCCCTTTGACTCTTTTTCTTACACCACTAGTCCATGTTATGTTTACAATGTTAGTTCTTAAGTTATTTTTCTCATAATTTTAGTCTTTAACATGTATAAAATTTGGTTTAACTATATAACATGAAATATGTTTGTATTAAAGAAAAATAAAAACTAAAACCCACGACTCATAAACCATGTTATAGCTGAAAACAGTTATTTGTGTTACAAAAGGTAATAGAGTAAAATTGATTCCTATTACATGCTTTGTAACTAAGAGCACAGTGTGATCCTTGTGGTGCCTCGCCGTGGTGACATGGCATGCCGTCGTGGCTCGCCATGACATCGGCCCAACTCGCCGTAGCTCGCTACACGTGGCCTCCTCATCGCACGGCGAGGTTAATATCCGACATTTATCCTTTTGGTTGGGTCCTACTTTTGAAAACAAACGGTAATATCACCGCTTTACATTAAAAAAAAAAAGAAAAGAAAACTTAACTAACTTTTTACACACTATAAATACCATATCATTATACACTATTTTCTCACACAATTCTTAACAAAAAAACTACCAATACTCTCAATCTTTCAACATCCAAAGAAAAAAAATGTCGCAAAATCCAAACGAGGCCGAATATTTTACGAATCTTCTCATGTAAAACCAACAACAATACGAGAGTTCTTCAAACCTGTCCACCCCATCGTCACAAAACTCTAACTCCTCGTCGCCACAAATTCCTCCAAATGGGACGAATTGACTCGAGGTAATTTATCAAAACCAACAATTTGGTTTCAAAGATTTTGACTTACTCCCAACAACGATTTCCTCAATCTCAACCATTGTTTTTAACCCGTCGCAACTCGCAACATTTCATCAATCTCAACCACAACAACACCTTGATTCACAACCATTAGATTCACAATTCAAAGTACCACAACCCGGTGAACCGTCCAAATCGCGAGGAAAAATTGATGGCCAAAAAAAAAGTCGTGAATTTGGACGCGGACGATGAAGATGACATGCAGGATCTGGCGTGTGTGAAGAGAAGCTGGTCCAAGGAAGAAGAGAAGCTGCTTGCGGAAATTTGGGTAGAAATTTCCCAAGTCATAGATATCGGAAATGACCGTTTCGATGAATTCATTTGGAACAAGATTCTGGAAATGTTCAACGGTCAATCTGGCCGTGTGCGTCGTACCAAAAATATGCTCACCGGTAATGGACAAGGGTTAACGGTGATTGACAAAAATTCAACGCTGTCTATAAACATCTGCAGCGTAGAAGCGGTGAAAATGAAAACGATCATTTCGAGAGTGCGAAGGAAAATTTTGAACAACGCTTTGCCGGGAAAAAGTTTGTATATGTTCATGTGGGGGATAATTTGAAAAAGTACCCCAAATGGGATGCAGAGGAACCGATTGACATTGCATGTCTCGAGGATATTTTTGGTCCTGACAGACGTCCTCGTCCCGATGGCGCCTACAAAGCGCGAGCTTCAAAGAAAACCAATTCGACAGACACGTCGAGCGCGGCGAGCTCCGGGGGGAGTCAAAAGAGTTCTTTTTCGGGACATATGTCAGAAAAATATTTGCAAAAAGACGATATTCAAATGGCCGCGAACGAGGAGAGAAGAGAGAGAAGGAAATGAAGACCTTAGAGATGGAGGAGATGAAGTTTCTCATGATTGATCCCGACCAGACCACAACGGCCAAAGCCGCTATCATTCGCAAGAGACAAGAACAAATCATGAAGAAATATCAAAGCGACGAGTAAAATGCTTAAGTTTTGTATTATCATAAAGGTACAAAATCTTTTTGATGTTCCCCATCATGGTCAATTTTCAAGCTCATGTCCAATATGGTCATGCTCAACTCCTCAACTCCAACTCCACTTAAATCTCGACATGTGTCCATTTTTTTATACTAAAAAAACTAGTGATTTGATACTTCGTCTTATTATGAATAATGTAAAAAGTCTATAAAACCCATAATTTAAAATGTTATTTTCATCTTCTTCAATATATAAATCTACTTCTTCATCACCACTTTAACAGGTGGAACTCGAAACGTATTCTTATACATATTCTTACAGTGAATATTTTAGGCCTAATAAAAGCGAAATTATTATCTTAACATGCCATGAACATATTAAGTAATTGTGTGTTCTTGAAATGTAATCAAACACAACTGCTTGCTGATTTAGACAATAGAACCATTAAAGCTACATACATGTCTTACTTTGGCACCAGTGCACCACCACCTAGTGATGGTTCAAAGTGTCAACATATACCAAACGAATAAGTTTTTAAACAATAAGTGAGAGTCAAAGAGTTATGTTTCGAAGAACAAGTGCCAAATATTATAAAACCTCCTGCTACTTTTTGTAGCATTATTCAACATTATAATAAATTCCAACCCAAACCAGCCTAAACGTTTTTCTCAGAACAATAAATCTCAGTATAATATCAAACATTTATCGAAACAAACCCATCTCAGATCTAACAAAAACATTAAAATTCGAACAAACCCATATTAAAATTTAACATAAAAATGCTAACATTATAAATCGATTCTTGTAATAATGGATCGACTAACAGTGCCATCGTCAAATGTCTTCACCGCTTCAAAGATGACTCGAAGACGAGTCCGATCTTGGGATCGATCGTTCGGCGAAGATATGCGATCATGAATGGTTTTGTCTTCTCCGCGAAGATCTACGATCATCTATCTTCTCCGTGAACATGCGTGTATAAGTTTATTTTGAGCTCTTCGTTTGGTGAAGTTACATACAAATGATAGTATATAAGAGCATACCCAATCATAACGCCCAACGGCGTTAGAGGGCAAAATAACGCCTGTTAGTGGCGTAGTGTTAATGGTGTGGCGTTATTTCGCGTTGGTCCTCAGCGTTGCTCACAACGCCTGTTAGTGGCTTTAAAAAAAATCAAAAAATTCAAAACTAGTCCTCAACAGCGGCTAGTAGCCGTTAGATTTAAAAAATTAAAATTTTCAAAACTAGTCCCTAACGGCTAGTTTTACAAAAAAAAAAAAAAAAAAAAACATTTTTTACCACTATAAATACCCAACTAAAACTCCATTTTTTCACACTTTCATAATTCAAATTCACAATTTATATACTTCCGTCACACTTTGATAATTCAAGAATCAAGTTCGTTCACAATTGATCCAAATGAATTTGGTGATATTCCTCCTGCCTTGATCGCATGAGAGAAGAAGAAGACTTTCAATTTATGGCGTCCGCGACGAGTATCACCTTCGGTTGGAACAAGAAGAAGGTATTGAATCTCAACATCCTAGTCGCTCGTAGCCATATATATCGTGAACGTGAGCTCGAGAAGAACGTACGCAACGATTATTTCGTAGAAGGTTGTAAGTATTCAAACCGGAATTTTCGTAGAAGATTTCAGATGAGTAGGAAACTATTCCCGCAAATAGTTGAAGGTATTGAATCTTATACTCCGATAATATTCGGATCATTTTACTTTCTTTAGGCAAACACCGATGCTACGGGTCGAATGAGTATAAGTGCTCTAATGAAGTCAGACGCCCGCCATACGCCAATTGGCGTCGACACCTCACCCGATGCATTTGATGAATACTTGCAAATGGGTGCGAGTACTTCAAAAGTATGTCTTGATAATTTTAACAAATGTATTATTGATTTGTTTATGCCGAGTATTTAAGAAAACCAACATGGGCCGACATTCAAAAATTTATCAACAACATGAAGAAAACACATGGTTTTCCGGAATGCTTGGTAGCATCGATCGTATGCACCGGAATGGAAAAATTGTCCAATTGGCTTGACAAGGGCATTTTGTTAGGGGTGATAAAAATACCCAACAATTATGCTTGAAGATGTTGCTTCTCAAGATTTATGTATCCGCATTTATTTTTGGGATGGCGGGGCAAATAACGATATTAATGTTTTAGATAACTCTCCGTTATTCGACGACCTTCTTGCGATAATGCCCCAAGAGCACCTTATATGGTCAACTAACTAGGTATGAGCAGGTATTACTTGGTCGATGGAATTTATCCATGGGCAACTTTCAAATCCTTCACGGCAACAACCGATGAAAAACATACGTACTTTAAAGGAGACAAGAAAGTGCCGAAAGGATATTGAACGTGCTTTTGGTGTTCTTCAAGGCCGTTGGGGTATACTACAACAACCTAAGACGTCAATGGGAAATTGCCACGATCGTAGAATCATGTATTGTTGCATTATTTTGCATAACATGATTATAAAAGATCAAAATTTGCATTACGTGACTATAACGAATCGTGGGTGGATCCGTCAAGAAATTTGAGGCAACGAAGATGGGTCGAAAGATGTGATACTCACAATCGTAAGCAAAAGAAATACACGACCGACAAACACATACCCCAACTCCAACAGGACCTTATGGAGCATGTTTGGTGAAGAATATTGAGCAACATACGGACAACAAAAGAGAGCGGCGATGATGAATAAGTATTTGCTATGTTTTGTTTTTTTCGTTGTCATTTCCTTTATGTTGTAACGTTTAATTTGCGGTGTGTTTTTAATTTCGATGTATTTTTTTATTTGTTGTAAAAAATTTCATGTATTTTTAATTTCGTATTGTAATATGTTTTCAAATTTAATGTTATGTTTAGTTTAATAAATGAAGTGTTTGTTTTAGTTTAGGGGTTGAAATTGAAAATATGAAATGTTATTGATGTTATTGGGATGTTATTGTTGTGGGTGTTTTTTGGGGATGTTAATGTTAAATGTTAAAGCTGATGTGGCGCTGACGTGGACGGTGTTATTGGTGTTATGGTGTTATGATTGAACATGCTCTAAGGTAAGAGATGGGAAAAGATGGAAATCTGGGATAGAAGAATTAATAGGTGAGAGAGAGAGAGAGAAAGTAAATACCAGTAAGAAATAAGGGTGTTTTTGTCTTTTAAGACAATTAATAATAAGACAAGAGTACTTTTATATTTAAAAAATGGGACATGTGTCAAACATTAGGTGAAGTTGCGGAGTTGAGCAGTTGTTGCAAAAGACACGTGTCGAGATTTAAGTGGAGTTGCAGAGTTGAGGAGTTGAGCATGACCATTTTGGAGATGAGTTTAAAAAGTGACCATGATGGGGAACATCAAAAAGATTTTGTACCTTTATGGTACTTTTATCTTATTAATATATGTTGTATCGTTATTTTGAGTCCCATATCGTTTTTCCCCCGTATCGTTATTTTAAGTTGCTTCTAATTTTAAATGAGTAATTTTGGGTTGTCATGACACCAAGTGCTCTAAGCATCACCTTTTTAAAAACTCAAAGAATAATACTAGTAGGAGTAATATTTATAAGGGATAGTTTATAATTTCTGATTTTGTAGTAATTACCTATAATCCTCTATTAAAATACACAAAAATAAATCGGGGACCCATGAAAATGACTTAGAGACCACAAAAACTCGAGGACCCACGGTTTAAAGCACAAATGTGTACTCAACTAGCTTAAAAATTGTCGCTAATAGATCCCTTACTTACATGGCCTTGGGATGGTAAGTATTTCATAAGATTACTTGACGTAGTTTAACTGGACATATATAAATTTTGAATGACGTGTTCTATTTGAATTATAAATGTATGTAAAGCAATTGTGAAGTAGCATTGAATAGCTTAAAAATAGGGCAATATTGCCGGTATACATAGGCAAATGTGTTGCACAACCCAAAAAGGGGAAAGAATCAATATAATTTACAAAACAAAACTATGACAAACTAATTCATACAATAGCCAAAATGGAAAGTGAGGTAATCTAAATGTTGAAAAGTAAATGGACCATCTTAGCAGCACAAGGATCATGCCACAGGATTGCAGTAGATGACGATTGCCTTGAGACCCTTCAAAATGCAACATTTGGAGATCTTTTAGCACCACCTTTACAAATGAACCAAAACATTGAATTTAAGTCATAAATATATGTAATCTTAACTGCACTTTAGGTTTAGACCTTTTTAACCAAGCAAGTCTAATTAACTAAAGAATAATCTAATCGACTTTATTCTTATAATATAGCTCGACTGTTAAGGAAAGAAGAAAGAAAAGCTCTTTAGCCCATGAGCTCATAAGCTGTTTTGACCCAAAAACAAAGTTACGTTGTCTAGATAAGCTTACCCAAACACCCCTTAAACAAAATTGATCAAGAAAGGAAAACAAATTTTAACATGTAAACAAAAGCGCAATGTCGAGTCGAAACCCAAGTAACCCAAACAAAACGCGTCCTTAAAAAGTTTTGGTGAGACACATAACGTGTAGTACTATTTAACTAAAAGTGGCCCTAGTGTCATACATTGAAGTTTACTGTATGCAAGTGTTCCACCAATATAACGTTGAGGTCTAATTGTTAACTCGACAAAAAACCCTATCAGCTTCTTGTTGCGTTGCTCATTTCCATCTTGTAATTTCTTCTTTGGCGCAATGTCCATAATTAGCTCTTCAATCTACACCGTAGGCAAGTCAATGTACAACATAATCAATGGAATTAGAATTAATGTTCATATGAAAACTAAAAAGGAAATGGGTCAAAATGGTAAAAGAATGTATTTAAGCTAAAAAGGAAACGGGTCCATGGGACGAAGTGAATATCACATAGAGTATATTTAAGTGCTAACATTAGTTTCAAAATTTTTATTTATAAATGTTTGATATTATTGTCATTAATAGTTTTTGTTATACATGTTTCTATTTATAAAAGTTTGACTATTGGTTGATTATCAAAATTGTGCCTTGATATGTATTAATCAGAATGATTCACTTGAACCAAAATCAAAGTTAGCAGCCTCAACTAATGAGTTGTGGTAAAAACAAAAAGTCAATATAAGCTTTAAATGAAACTTAAATAGATGCTTATGCTGCATGTTCACGTTGAAGACAACTAAAATAGAACGTGTTTCAGTTTTTAGAGGCACATGGTATCAAATTGTGCCACATAATGGACATATCAAACTGCCAATCCGAATTTAGCCTAAGTAATCTTTAACTATATATAGGACAAGTTATGCCACTGTGTATATGAGACATGGCAAAGTTCTAACCTTGGCTAGCCGTGTGACATAGGTTGTAGCCAGGGCTATTGCAAGTAATCCCACACCCAACGTCAAAGTTGATGAGTTCCCCCAGCTAAACCCAATTATGATTCTTCTTGCTGCCAAACATTACATCATACTAAGCTACTCGTGCAATGAAGAAAATAACGAAAATGGGCAGATTGAATTAAAAAGAAAGAAAAAAAAAGAATTAAACTCACAATGATTGCTTGACCCGATGCACCAACGCTAACATAAGCCCATGTTTCGGGTAGCATCCTCAACCAACTGCAAACAGTCATATATTCTCTATAGAATTATATCCATACTATTAACATGTTTGCTCTGCCCGCAAATAAATGCAATAATAAATATAACAAAAATAAAATTGAAGACTACCTTCCCAAGACGTATGGGACGAACTTGATTGATGTAAGACCATATAAGTAATTTCCAAGTGAAAATGGAGCAATGGGCTCAAACGAAGAAGAGTGATAACTCTAAATCCATTTTCTCCAATTGCTTTATTGATTGCTAGAAATTTCTTGTTTTCTTCAACCATTTTAAGTATTCTATCACAAGCAAAATATCTAGCAATTAAAAAGGCAACACTTGTTGCTGCCTGAAACACACCAAAAGTCAGATTTATAATTGTTCTATATAGGTTTCAAAAGGCAATTTTAAACCTATATCCTTTAAATTTTGTATATAGTAAATTAAGGTTAATATACAACTCTAACGTATCCAATGCATATAGTAAATTATCTAAAAGAAAAATTGGTGCACGGGTCAAAAGTCGCCTAATGCGCATTCTTAATGCATAAAACCTATAACTTAATTTATTGCAAAAAATTTATATGATTTTTTTAATCTCTTTGACATTATATGTTTATAAGAAAAATCAAGATATATTGGACAAAAAGTGTTTTAGGTCAATGAAGCCTGACCAGCACTACATATGGTTCTGTAAACTCGTCCAATTTGGCACCTCCAAAATTATAAGTATGCAAACTCACTTTTTAGAAGTTATGGTTCCACTTATAGAGACAAGGAGTGTGCCTGTCAGCGAGCCAAATAGAAGACCAGCTGAAATTGTTAGTGGGATTGCTGGTATTGCAAGTACCTACAAGAAAGCGCTTATTTGCATCAGCATCCTATCAAACTTCTATGCAAATAATTAATGTTCTATGCGAAAAACCAAAACAATTAATGTTCAAACATGCAAATATATATTATGCCCTCCTCTTCCGTTTGTTTACATTTATGCTTCTAACATAGGTAATATAGTGCAAGATATACTCACCAAGTGCAATTGGGTCAGATACAATTCATTTTAAAATAGTCCATTTTTTCACACTCGTGTATAAATATGTCATAGTAAAGAGGATTATGAATAATACCAGAGGTACTGGTCCAATCTGCTTAGATAATACAATAGGCCCAAGCAACTTCCTTTTGCATACCATATGAGCTAATCTTTCCAAGTTTAAATGATATATATATATATATATATATATATATATATATATATATTAAATAGAGCTTCAAAGTACACAAGTTTTACATGGTGTTTGGCAACGTTTTGAAGGTCGCTATCGATTATTGTGCTTTCAAGTAGTGAACACTGATATTCTAGCAATTTAGTATTTGGGTACAGTGAAACACATTCTTACTATTTAGGGTCAAATCATTAGTTAAGAATTAAATAAAAATGAATTTGATTATCTGATCACTTACGGGTCAAAAGAGAAGATATAAATTCAAAATACCAACATTAAAAAGCTCAAAAACATGGATAAAGAAAGATGACATACCAATTTGTCTTGATAAAATTCAGGCATTGGTGTTGCTGCAATTTCCATATCAAGTTTCTCCCAAAATATCGACATATCACAGACCGACTTAAAGATCAGAGGGCAAGCATATCTGCAGTAGTTTTAGTAAGAAAAAAGCATAGCTGCATGAGATTACTCACTTAAAAAACACAATCTTTATTTTTTAAACTTCCAAGGTTGTTCAATTTCACTTACTGCGAGTGTTGTTGCATGTCCTTTAAACACTTCTTATGAATGGTATTTGGCCAAAATGTTAAGTTTTAACATCATCCACCGAGATACTGCAAATAACCAACATTTTAAGCCATTAGTATTTAGTAGCATGTTTTTTTTTTTTTTTTTTCTGAACATTATGCAAATGGAATAACCTTAAGCCAAACTACACACCTCAAAGCATACTGGGCAATCATGGTGCATTGCTTCTTCAACAACGGGTCTCTCTCTATCGCTCATGAAATTTGAGTAGTAGCATCCTGCAAAATAAATAGGATATACCCAGGATAATTAGTCAGCAAAAATTAGCTTTCAACGCTCTAGACCAGCTTTTACTATATACCAGGCCTTTCAATGTGTCCGATCTTGACCTATATCTGATCCAACAAGTTAACAAATTTGACCCATTAATCCAAAGTCAGCCAATAGAGCATCTAGTTATATAAACGGATCATTACTAAGGTCAACCAGATTACTCCTCCCTTTGAGTCATCCTAAATAAGCAAAGTCATCCTAAAATAAGAAAATAACCATAAATGATTTGCTTCTATCCGAAAAACCAAAACAACATATCAGTATCTAAACCTAATAAGCAGTTCCAATAAGCAATCCCATACACCCATTGGATGCCTATTGCAACATTACCAGAACCTAATTATCATCCAAAGCAAACATATGATAAGTAGATGGTTTTGCTTATCAGATAAACCCATCAATAAAAATCAAAACTTTATACAAATGATCATCTAAAATCTTTAAAATAAAAAAATAAAAAAATATGTACTCAAATCTTACATTCAATCTCGTGAGAGATATAAAACGTAACAATGCCATTAGACGTTCCTCCATGTTAATTTTAATGGTTTTAGGGTTCTTTTGTATTTCAGATTTGATTGATTTTTGTAGAATAGGTTATTGTGAATCAACGGTGAGGGGTAATTTTTCTGAGATTGATTTGAAGATTAAGGTTTGTTGGTTGATTTGAATATCACACACAAAAATAAGAATTAAAGGTTTTTGAATTATAACATGCATGCATTTTGTGAGGGGATTTGAATTTTGAAATGCCTGAGTTAAATGAGGTAAGGATTTGTTCGATGGCATTGAAGATGATTGAATATATTTAACGATATATCCGGAGTTTTTTCTTTGATAGCATGGGATAAGTGAGGATGGATTGTGAAGTAATACCACTTTGGAAAGAAGCGTTTGTATAACAAATGTGGATAACCTCACCTGGTTGAGACACTTGTGTTTGAACTCAAACCTAGGGACGGATCTAGCATGTAATAATGGGGCAAAGGCGTCGCCATGGCACAAAAAAGTTGATATTTTGTGTAATTTTTATTTAATTTTCACCATTTTTGAAAGTGACCTCACCAAAACTCAAATGCACCCTACTCACATACTAAAATCCAACATTTAACTCTTTAAAACCTTATAAAATTTTCATGTCTAAGTAAAAATACTCTATTTATCATTACACTCTAGTTTTCTTTCAGATTTTATTCTATCGTAAAAAAAAATTTGCCCCCCATGTTCGAATCTTGCAAGCTACAATATATATATTTTTTTATTATGGATGTAGTGCCATGGTGGCATTTTGTATGTCATCATACGACGCCCAGTGCCAATATTAAAACGCTTAATCAACATTAATGGTGGCGTATGAATATACGTGCAGATTTATATTTATAATTATATTAAACCATAAACCCTCACATACAAAAACACAAAAACCCTGCAACATTTTACACACACAAACACTTTGAGTAGGTGAAAAAACAAAAATGAAGCAAACAACAAACTACATTCCACCCCACTTACTCAACCTCCAAATCAAACACGCCATGTCATCACCACCACCACATTTCACCATCCAGTCACTCATCATCCAAAACCAATACCTTTCCCAACAATGCTCCAAGACAACAAACGAGCTGGCTGTAGCTCAGGAGGAGCTCCGCCACCTCACCATCGTCGCCGGAGGAGCTGATGCGGCGGCGCGTGTGGTGCACGCGCGGTGGGTGAAGATGGAGAGTGAGGTGAAGGCTGTTGAGGAGATGAGAGGTGAGCTGGAGGAGAGGTTGGGGGATGTGGAGAAGTTGAAGAAGGAGGTTGTGGACAAGTGGAGGAAGGTTTGGGAGATGGAGGTGGAGATGGAGATGGAGGCGCGGAAGGTGGAGGGTGTGAAAGGGGAGATTGAGAGGTTGCGCAAGGAGATTCGAAGAGGAAGGTAGTGATTTTGAGATGTTTTCCGCGTTTTATTTACTAGTGATGAATGCTCCATGGTAATTTGTTATGAATAAACAGGCGTAGGAGATATTTATATAGTGGCAGTCTCCAAGTTTTTGGAGGTCCTGAGCGGAAACTTAAGTGAGGCTTATGAATAAATGCTATAAATTTGTTTAGGTTTGAAGGTGTGATAATGAGATAATTTATTGCTCGAGTGTTTGGGAAATTCTGACTGTTTAACGATTTATGTGTCAACTTTAGATTGCTCTTATAAATAATTTGATAACGAGCCTCAATTTGTTGCGACTACTTTTAAACTGATTACTGTAAATGGTTAGGAAGTATCACTGTAGCCATGGTTGCCTGTGATTTGAAAGCGTAATTATCAGTCTCACTTGTAAGACGTAATGCCAAACACCCCGTTAAACCATAATGATATTGATTCCTTTTTAAGGTCAAACTGAGCTTTTTTGAGGTCTGTTTTTAGTAATTCTGCCATTTATCTGTTGCGTGGATGTCTGTTGGTGTTTTAACCCTGTATTTTTTATTAGAGATGAATATTTGCATATTTTGACTGATGCTTACATTAGGAAATGTTTTACTTAAAGCTTCTGTATAGTTAATGAGTAAGTGGTCTTTTTGATACCTTAGGGTGAACGATAACTAAAGTCAATATAATGGTGTTTGGGTTACTGTTGATCTAGAAGAGGTCATAACGCATATAAAAGTTTAATGGTTTCTGTTTTCTAAATAATTAGTACATGGTTTTAGAATTTGTCAAGATTCTTTCAGAAATGTGCGCAATGATTAGAGGTGTCTGCATTTTCTTTATTGGATGAGTTGATGAAGCAAAGCCATGTGCAATGTAACATGTTTGAGGTCACACAAGCTTGTTAAGTGATGTCAAATTGACCAGGAATGTGAGAAAGTGAGTTTTGAACCCAAATCAAGGAGTATATATTAAGGTTGAATTGTTTCTTGAAGAATAGTTTGAATTAGAATCTCAAAGGGATTATTTTTTGGTTTGAAGTCTTAAATACATAGGATGACGTTACTTATGGAAGGGTGCCATGGCATATCGAGTGCATATAGGATGTGATACTCATCTGATACACGTTTATCTAGTTTATCTTTTTGTATGATGAACCAAGCTAATAACGATATGGTTGACAATGGTGTTAGGTGGCAGAGGTGGTGATGATGATTGGTAAGATCATAATATTATCTTGATGTAATCATGATTGTTGCTAGACTTTGACTTTCATTGCCTGTGATATAGTTCTTTATAAATTGGTATTCATTAAGATGTTCCTTTTCATAAAAAAAGGTTGATTAGTAATTGGTATATGTTTAAATACCTCCCTGTTTTCTTTGTTAATTTATCTTTTACCTTATAGAGCATATAATACACGATTTGTATGCGTGATGGTGAATTTGTGAAGGGTGTCTATCCATGCTTGAAAAGCATTGTAAATTGTATAGGTTTGCACAAACAAAATTGAAGTGTTTGGCCTAGAGGGTAAAAAATACTACGAGTAACTAGCGAATTCGCGTGGTCTTAGATTCTGGTGATTTGGAAAATATGTAATACTAGCAGGATAAAAAAAAATACTAGTCATCACTCCATATTGTATTTAGTATTTTAGTTGATCCATTAATAATTGTGCATGTGTAGTTTGGACAATATGTAATACTAGCAGGATAAAGATTAAAGTACAAATTTGGGCAATCTCCATCATGCATTAGTTTTTTTTGAAATACAGTCTGCTTATTTGTGTGATTTTGAGTTTTGATCTTCGGGAACAATCGGCATGCAGGGCAGCAATTGAGCATGAGAAAAGGGTGTATGCCTGTAACATTGAAGTTAGCAAAGCAATGGAGAACTGCAAAACCGATTTGGCCGAAAAACTGAAGAAGCTGAGAGTGGAAGTGGTTGATGCAGCCAAAAGAGCAAGGGCGGCAGCTGCAGTAGAAGGGGCTTTATATCTAGGTAATTTACTATTCTATAACTATTTTCTTTCGTTTATAACTTTATTAAGGGTCGATTAGTAAAACTTGTAATTGAATTGTTCAAAACAGGAAATGGATGTGGGAATTCTGAGACGGGGTACCCTGCCATGGCTGCAGAAAACCCAGGTAGTCGACTTTAGATTGATTTCCTTCCCTTTCCTGAGATGTACTTATATTCGACTATTAAATTGTGTTTGAATAGGAACATGATGTTGAAATCCTGAGTTAGGGTCACGCAATGCTTGTTTTGAGGTATGTGATGAATAACTTTCTACTTCCTTTCCAATGCTTCGTGTAAATTGTGTTTCAATTTCACTTCTATATAACACTAAATGTGTTGGACACGTACACATGCAATGATCGTTTTTGCCATACGGGTCAGTTTGTTATACTACAATTATAGTCATTCGTTTTGGGTGAGTAACTAAAGATTCCTTGCGCTATTGCTGATTCTAAAAAGGTATCATTTCCAAATAGCACTTGCTATTCGCAGAATAAATAAAATTTTAATCTCTTGTCATATATAATATATTTACGTAACTCAGTTGAGCACAACAATTTGAGGGGGTCACTTGCACCTTGCAAAGTTACAAGTGCTGAAATAATTGGGTATATATATGTGCATAGGTTAAAATTATTGTACTGCAATTTTTCATGGTGGAGCTTTAGGTAAATCCGGATTGAGCTATTCTAGTCTATTTCCGTATTCAAAGATTTGCTTATACTAGTTTAAGTGTACTTAAGCATGAAGGTATTTTTTCTAAGGTTGATATGCATCTGATACCAAGTCTGGTTTTTCTTTGTTTTCCAGGTTCAAGGCTAAGTTGATCCTAATATTATTTTTGAAGAATAGTTAATGGTTGGTGATCATATTACAAAAAATATCGTGTAGTTAATGGTTGGTGATCATATTACTAAATATACCGTAGATACATATGGATACAATCTGATCTCTAAATTCAAGTTTGAGGGCCTCGAAATTTTGTGAACTAAAAAAATGAAGCAGAATTTTTGATTTTGGGATTCAGTTTGGCAACACATGTGTCTTGATGCTTATGGCTTAAGAATATTTAATGACAAGTGTGTCATAATACGCTTGCATACTTTTTTTTGGGGTAAAAAATTCGCTTTCATACTTGGGGAAGGTACAGTTTGTTTGATTAGGAAGCAGGTTCAAACTGATCTAATCAGTTTACGGTTTGTATTTGGTTGTATTGATGTGATTGAATTTTTCATTGCATTAACCGGCTTCAGTAGGTAAAAAATTACGTGTATGTGACGCTTTCCCATAGCTTGCATTGTAAATTCTTTAAATTTATGCTCCCTTTTATTGATTAGTACTGTAATAAATTTTGCTAAAAACATCCCTTAGGGTGGTTGTTAACAACTAATTCCGAAAGATTGTCTTAACTAAATTTTCGGAATTAGTGGTGTGAATAACCACCCAAGAAGTTGTTAGCAAACCCAAATAATAATGAAGAAATGGGTAGTATATCTTGCCTATCTTTATATCTACTCTTGTTTTCTCAAAACAACCTATATACCAACACAATAATAAAAACTGCCAAACTGTTCAAAAGCTCGAGAACTCCTATGCAAGAATTCTAAGACTGCATACGCAGAGAAGATATATGAAGAAACCTACAATGATTCTAAGCGAGTCACCCCGTCCTTTCATATATAACATAGTTTCTCGTCTGGGCATAATTTGGTTTGCCAGAAAAACAAGCAAATGTAACTTAATCCTGTAAGTAGGTCAGATATGATAGAATTGCTGCTCAAAAGTGGCAAATGTGCATAAATACACCTTGACAAAAGACAATTACAAACATACTGTAATACTGACTTACTAACCCAGGGTGTGCATTGGTGTATAACCGCATTGAAAGATACCAAACCTGAACCCTATCAAATGTTGGTTCTGTTCGGCCCTAGTATAGAACCATTTCGGTCACAAACCTGCCTAATTGATGTTGTCTTATACAAACAAATAAAATTGTCCTTTTCTAAGCCGAACAGGAATTGGGCATGACCGAGTACTGACCTAACCTACCACAGTCCAATCAATTCCAAAGATTTTGTATACACCCAAGTAATAAACTAGCCACTTATTGGGGGCATTGCTAACAAATGCTCATAGCATTTGGAAACATACTTTTAATTTGATTCTAGGTATGTTCTATGCATAACACTCCAAAGTGATCAATTGGCTATCTGGTAGATGATTAGGTCAGTAAGTCATATTCTTCATATGTTAAAGTTTTGTGCACAAAGCCATTAAAAAACAAATTGGTCATGAGTCAATTGATCCAGGCTAACCAACAACGCTTAGATGACTCTAGTCGACTCTACTTTCGGTCTAGACCATGCTAAGCCAGGCAAAACTTGGTTATAATCCATGCATGGTCATGATTAAACATCAATTATTTGGGCAATGGCAGCTCCCTGGAATACCATGTGCTCATGGGTTTGCAGCCATTTACTTTCTACATAAAAAGCCAGAAATGTATCTTTCTGATTGGTATAAGACGCCAACCTTCGGAGCTGTTTACAATGATTTCATAATCCCCCTAACTGGAATGTTGCAATGGCCTACCACCAATTACCAAAAATGTTGCCTCCAATTGCTACAAGAATACCTTGAAGGCCGCCGACCAAAAGAAAAAGGGATGCTAGTGAACAAAATGATAAAAATAGGAACAGACTTAGTAGGGTCGGCAGAATTATGCATTGCAAGAAGTTTGGTATGGAAGGACATAATCGTGCATCATGTGATAATAGGAGTGCCACATATACTGATGGTTCGACTATTAACAACGATGGACCAACTGCTGCAACAATTACTAAAAGTAAAAGTAAAGGTGAATCAGGTTCTAGAGGTGATTCAAGTGCTAGAGGTGGTTCGAGAGGAACAGGTGGCTCTATGAGTAGAGGTGGCACAGGTGTTACAAGTAGAGGTGGCGGTGCAAAAACAAAGGGGAGGGGTGATGCTGCAATGTAAAATTCTGGTGGGTCAAGACCAATTGGAATGATACGCGTATTTCTAAATGAAAAAGTTTAAATTACATGGTTTATCATCTTTGATAATTTCATTTTTTTATAGAATATACTTACGGAGTTCCGGTACCTGCATGGCCAGCTCAAACCAATCCTGCAGATTCAGACTCAGTCCACCAAGCAGATGTTGAAGAGATTCCTAATTATAATTCCCAGCCACAAAATAGGTCACAAGTTGAGAATGTGTCACACACTCACCTGGTGCAAGATCAAGTCACTGTCAACAAGCTAAAAGCAAAAGCAAAGTTGATTATAAGGAAGCCGACTGAAATGGGTGCCAATTAAGAAACCTCTGGTCTCATAGAAGAGAATGCCCTTGTTATTATTGAATAAATGCACATTGCTTTTTTGCTTTCTATGCACCAATTTGGTTGAGAAAATCTTATTACCTTTTATCAAATTTTTATCATTTATTTCTGTTTTGGTTGAAAGATATTTTGCTGCAGTTTAGTTGACAATTGCAGTATTACAGTTTTCATTCTTTTTGTCATAGTTTTTGCCAACTTTTTTTAGATCAAAATTTTGCATTTGCACTTGTTGAATGGTTATATAGCCAAACAAGGCCAATATTCTCTACAACAAAACAAGCATTCATATATTTTAAGCATAGCCGTTGCATAAACTTGTAGCTATCACATACTGATCAACAACACATATATCATAACAAGGACCAATAACTTAGCGAACTTTAATCATCATCACAAACGAACATAATCTGTTGCAAAACACAACTTTGACTTTTCATTGACTTTTTTACGTGAAGCGATCTTATTTCATCATCTTGTAGCTTCATCGTCACATGGAAGTCATGCATTCGTATTTGGGAAGTACTCGATTAATAACTAGAACATAAATAGACATTTTTGTGAAGTTTGATGAATAATAAGTAACTAATAGAGTTTAGTGACTTGAATAGACAAAAAAAAGTCCAATAACTAAAAAGAACATTTTGTGAAAGTATGATGATCCTATGTGTAAAAACCCGATTTTTTTAGGTCGGTTAGCTAGGTTCTAGTTATTATACGTATATATAAAATATCAAGACCTAACTATAACCAACAAATTTCCTAGATAATCCGTTATTTAGTTTCAAATAATTGAGATCATCGCGGTCGAACGATTAAGTTTATCAAGATGTTGATGTTGGTGAATTCCTGATTCTGGATATGGCTGTATGTGTGTTGGCGTGTTGCCAGATATCAGAAGTCCTAGTTGGAGTGCAAGTCCAACTCGTCTCCTATTAGAAATTAGTATTTGTCTATTTAGGATACGTTTAATGTAATCCTAGTTATAGTACAACGCGTCTATGTTAGTCTATATATACCGTGAAGGGTAGGGAATTACATTGTATCATTGAAGTTTTAGAGTTAAGATTTCTTCAATAAAAAGTATTGTGTGTCGCAGTCGAACGATTATGTTTATCAAGATGTTGAGAGGCTGTTTCACTAAAAAGGTACAACCTAAAGAAAAGATGCAACCTGACAAAAAGATAAAACCTGAAAAATTAGAATCCTGCAAAAGACTCGAACCTGAAAAATTAGAATCCTGCAAAAGACTCGAACCACCACAACCTTACAGATTTTCGGAAAGAGTTACAGGAACTGCGGTGGGTATTGATATCGGGACAACATACTCTCGTGTGGCTGTCTAGTCTGACAAGCTGTTACGATCCCACATCGCCCAACATAGCCGTGACCAACGAGCTTGGAGTGGTGGCCTATGGAGTGGTGGCTTGGACCCAAAGAGGGGTGCCAACCGTGACCAACATAGCCATGACCAACGAGGACGTTGGTTCTTCAAAGGTGGGTATTGTTACGATCCCACATCGCCCAAGTATGGGATTGGGCGGTGGTTTTAATGTCTATGTCCCTCCTCATCAAGCTAGCTTTTGAGTGAGTTCTACATTTGGACTTATGAACATCGATACGAGCCTAGTATGGGATAGGTTCGTATCACAAGCACAACCGCGTTGAGATCATTCCTAATAAACATGGTAACAAGAGTACTCCAGCATGCGTTGCTTGGGATGGCACACAGTTCTTGGTAGGTGAGGCGGGAAAAAGTGCAATCACGACTGATTCTGCAAACAGCGTATTTGGTATGTTCATCCGGTTAACAATCCTTCATTTAGTATACACTTACCCTTTCTCTAGCTGTTTAACTTTCTAATCTTTGGTTTTATGCTGATCTACTTATTTATGCTAAATTGTTAATTTGAAGCAGATTAAACATTTTTTATGTATATATTGCTACTAGTATCGTCTTGTTATGAACATTCTTTACAACTAAAATTCCTCTTGTATGTATGAGAAAAAGGAGTCATGGAGTTACATTCTACAAATAACTAACCATGTTGTTGGAGTAGGAATATGAGCACATGCATGTTTAACTTTTATCAGATCTATTTGATGAACTTCTTACTAAAAATTGGTTATATAGTAAATGTTTAAGCCATCCTGTTAATAATATCAAGGAGGTTATTTACCTTTTTAAAGTTTTTCTTGATGAACTTCTTACTAAACATTGGTTTCTTTTTTTGTCTAACTTTCAGATGTTAAACGTTTAATGGGAATCAGATTCAATGATGGTAGAGAGCAGAAGAACAATGAATCATGGCCTTTTCAGGTAGTTCAAGGACATAGAAAAAGGCCAGTGCTTCTCTTTAAACATGAATCTGGGAACAAGAGATTAACATGTGAACAAATACATTCCATGATTTTAGAAGATTTAAAAGACGTTGCTGAAGCATACCTTGGAAAAATAGTCACACATGCAGTTATAACTGTTCCTGAGTATTTTAGTGACAAGCAACGGAAAGTAACCTTGGAGGCTTGTGCACTGGCTGGCATCTGTTAGCCTCCTAATGTATTTAGATCAAATATTTAATGTTTACGTTAAGACTCTTAGTTAATATCAAATACGTATTGTTTTATTTAGTGTTTGGGTCAAGATAGTAGTCTGCATAATGGGTCAAAACCTGTTAACCCAAACAGGCCCGTTTGAAGATAGTTATTAGGAAACGGTTACATCCCAAACATCACATCGTTTGGATGTTCATTGATGCCGCTTCATGTAGTATATATAGCATAGGATTCTTTGTAAACATTCAACCCTTCGTTATTATATATCAGATTAGTTAAAGGGTTCAAACCCAATCTCTTGTTCTTATATTATTCTTGATGATGATTCATACATGATGCTTGTTTGATTATTGATGATCCTGGAAACCAAGAAGTATGGAGCCTGGAAAACGAACAACATCATAGTTATGCGTATGATTGATGAGCCAACATCAGCAGCAATTGCCTATGGTTTAGATACACGCCTAGATTTATACTGTCCTGAAGAGAAAAATGTTGTTATCTTTGATATGGGTGGAAAAAGATTCGACGTATCAATTGTCAATTTGAACAAGGCTGGTTTCATTAGTGTTAAATCCTCAAGCGGTGACCCTCGTATGGGTGGTGATGATTTTGACAAGTTGATTGTGAACTATTGTGTCCAAGAATTTATGGATAAAGAAAAGTGGGACGTGACAAAGAATGCAAAAGCAATGAAGAGATTAAAAGTTGCATGTGAAAAAGCAAAGAGAGATTTATCATTCACAACTCAAACATTCATTAACGTCGACTGCTTGTACAAGGGAATTGATTTTTCGATTAGATTCAGCAGGGAAAAATTTGAGGAGCTAAATGCCCATTACTTTAAAGAGTGCATCGAACATGTGAAACTTTGTTTGAGGGATGGGAAAATGCACAAGAAAGATGTCGATGATGTAGTTATTGTTGGTGGGTCAACGTGGATTCCCAAGGTACAACAAATGCTGATGGAATTCTTTGACGGGAAACCACTTTGCAAGAGCATTAACATGGACGAAGGTGTTGCTTATGGTGCAGCTGTTTTGGCCGCAAACTTAGGTGGTAAAGGTAAACTTGTGCAGGATGTCACTCCTATCTCCCTTGGTTGCAAGAGCAATGCAAATGATAAGTTTGTTGTCATCCCGAGAAAAACACCAATACCCACTGGCAGGATTCATTATTTTATTCTTACAGAAGAATCTGACAAAAACGAAAGAGCACGATGTATGACGACAATTGATGTATATGGGGGTGAAAGTTGCAAAACCACAGAAAACCTCTTACTTGGCTCAATTTTGCTCGATATAATTCCAGGATCCTCTCAAAGAGTCAAGATCTGCTTTAATATAGATGCCAATGGTACTCTCAATGTCTCAGGGGAGGTGCTATCTACAGGTTGTAGAAAAAATATAACAATTGGTGGCAGTAAAAGTGTGTGATCGTTTATTGAAACAAGGGATCGAAATTAAGTAGAGGAGGAACGGAAGGATGACTCGGTGCTAAATTATTTTTACCTGTAATCTGCTGCATTTGCATATACTTTTTGTGCTGGCATATATAGTACGATATTTTGGTTGTTCAGTTTTAGGTTAACATAGAGATACTGTTGAGAAAATTTGGTTGTTCAGTTTTGGCGTTTTGGTACATTTTTAGCGGTCTTTACTTTTTGTATGGTATATGTCTAGGGAATTGATTTGCAGACTTTGTGGATTGATTGGTATACCTTAAGTGTGCAAATAAATTTTTGAGAGTGTGCAAATATAGGTAACTTTGACAAGTTATTTTCTTTCATTTTATTAAGTTGTTTGATTAATATTCGTGACTTTGTTGATGCTTTCTTTTGAAGTTACTCTGTTGCTGGATCTTTAAAAGGTTTGTGGTTTTTGTTACCTGTTAATTATGCTTAAGATCAAAGATAGAATAAGTTGTTATTTAGCATATACTTTTAAAGACAATATGTGTATTATTATTATGTCCTAAGTATGCATATGGGTCAGAAATAGTCAAAACGACCCAATGCAATGAAACAGTTATTAGGCAGTTATTATAGTTGGTAGTTACTTTCCTCAAGCGACACAATGGTTAGTTTGTAACTGTCATTTGTTGTTGTGTCGTTTGGAAACCTATAAATAGGTCATTTGCTGTACAAAACAGATATCAACTCTATATCAATATTATTTACTTTGTTGCATAAATTCTGTCCAAGTTTTACTTACATTTACTGTTACATTACTTATTACCAAACACAAGAGATATCAATGACTATCTACAATCACTTGTATCAATCCAACAGTGTTGCCAGAAAGCCTGGCCAACATTGGCATCAGAGCCAAGGGAAGATACGATCATGGGAAAGGCAAACACCAAAGATTGATCAAGGGTTCTACACTGGTAGATACCTGTTGAGAGAAACACCATCAAGGCTGGTCAAGTGGTCTGCAAGAAAGAAGTGCATCAGTCCTAAAGGGAAAGAGATGCTTGTCAAGAAAGTACTTGAAAACCAAGCCTATAACACTTCTCAGTTGGCACAAAACCAAAAGGTTGAGACTGCAAAGAAAAAGAAGAAACCAAGATGTTTCATTTGCAGAGAAAGGGGCCATGCATATTGGTCATGTGAACAAAGGAAGAAGATTGCAGCCATTGAAGTGAAACAAGAGGCAACCATAGACAGCCAAGTACTTGATGAAGAGACAAAATTTCCAGAAAAGGTTCACATAGAACCAGACTATATGGTTGAAGGATCAAGGGACAAGTCATGGAATGAAGTTTGGTTTGTTAGCAGTGGTTATAAACATCACCTTTGCCCAAGCAGAGTTCAATTCAAACGAATTGAATACAAGTTTAAGATGATCTGCAGAGATGAAAAAGAGAAAAAATTTGTTTTTTCTTATGGTGTGGGTGATGCAGTGGTCAACACAAAAAATGGAGACATAATTGTTCAAAATGTCCAATACACCCCTGAGGTGTCATTAAACATACTAAGTTATGATCTCTTGGAAGAACAAGGATACATGTTGAAGATTGAAGACAACATGTGCACACTGAAATGCATGTTTGATGAGAACACTGTGGAGAAAGAAAAGGAACAAGAGGCAGGCAACAATCAAGAGAAATGGAGTCCAATCAGAGAGCATAATAAATACTTAGATGATTACTTTGAGTCTTTGGACCCAAAGGATGAATGCTCATTGGTTAAGGGACTTGAAGAACTGAATTGGAATAAGGAGGACACCCAAGACTATGTGGACAATGACTACATCAGTTGGAATGGGACCCTATATGCTCTTAAGGTAAATTCTTTTAATAGGTTCTTATCCTTTATGAATTTACTCAAGAAAAACAGTCTTGTTTACAACAATTGGAGCATATTCAGTGGAAAGTTTATAGAATTGGTAAAGTGGTTCTATTTGGTGCATCTCAATTATGATGCATTAGACATGATACCACCAGTTGTACATGAGAAGGAGATAGATTTGCTGAGTTTGTATAAGATAGTAGAAGGCTTTGGTGGATATGTGGCAGTCACTTTAAGTGACAAATGGAAAGGCATTGCAAGCATACAAGGATTATCAGTTGATGATGATGAAGCCATAAAGGCTTGTTACAGGAAGTTCATAGACCTCATAAGTGTTTACCACGAGACTGCTAGGATGCCCAAGTGTTGAGAGAACAAGAGATGTGGGAGAATGCGATAGTATGCGTAAGAAAGGACCCATGAACTGGAAGAATGAAGCGATGAAGATGGATCACAAGGAGAAGAGATGAACTACTATGGTGTTGAAAGGTATGGCAATGAAGAGAAAGATGCAGCCCATGACACAAGCAGTGAAGACAGCAGTGATTATGAGATCATTGTGTGAAGAAACTGGAAGCAAGACTCACTCATGAAGTTTTGATCTTAAAATAATTAGGAGGGAAATGTTACCTGTTAATTATGCTTAAGATCAAAGATAGAATAAGTTGTTATTTAGCATATACTTTTAAAGACAATATGTGTATTATTATTATGTCCTAAGTATGCATATGGGTCGAAATAGTCAAACGACCCAATGCAATGAAACGATTATTAGGCGATTATTATAGTTGGTAGTTACTTTCCTCAAACGACACAATGGTTAGTTTGTAAGCGTCATTTGTTGTTGTGTCGTTTGGAAACCTATAAATAGGTCATTTGTCGTACAAAGCAGATATCAACTCTATATCAATATTATTTACTTTGTTGTATAAATTATCCAAGTTTTACTTACATTTCATTGTTACATTACTTATTACCAAACACAAGAGATATCAATGACTATCTACAATCACTTGTATCAATCCAAAAGTGTTGCCAGAAAGCCTGGCCAACAGTTTTTTGGATCCATTATTGTAGGAAATTAGCAGTAAACTTAAATTACGTTGTAAATTGGTTAGCAGTAGACTAGAACTAGGATTAGTTAGCTTGGAGTGCAAGGAAAGCTAAGTTTCATGAGGAGGTCGGTTAGTGTGTTTCCTAAACCGACTCTTACATGGCTTTCACCCCCTCAACTCTATAAATAGAGATGAGGGGATGTTAGGTCAACATTCATTTTTCTTGAATTATAAGCTTTAATGGTTGGGGTGTTCGAGGGTAATATCGTGGGCATATATTCGTAAACTTGTGTGTTCTTCTTCTCGTGTTCTTCAACGGTTTTTATTTAAGTTTGATACTTGTACTCGAATAACGACCTACGATCTAGCGATTCCGCGTGATCGTGCCGGGTTGTTGTCGTAATTCCTACAAGTGGTATCAAGAGCAAGGTTAGTCGTTATTTCAAGTTCGGGTGCTAGTTCGAGGTCTTGAGTTTGTTACGGATTTCTAAGTAGCATATGATGAGAGGTAGAAGACGGAGTATTTGGTTTGCATATGAATACAAAAGTGGCTTACACTTAGTTGAAATTATAATTACTAAATTTAAAGAAGCATAAATTAATTTATTTAAAGGTACCAATCATTCGGTAAAGAAAAAAATGCAGTAATAATTATGTTACTCATAAATTGAGGCACTTTATTTTGCTTACCCATAAATTCATGCTTACCAAGGGACAAATCCCCACCATCCATCTAATTTGATCTAATGGTGGGATTAACCTAAGATTTAAAAGGTAAACCTAAGTGTTTTTTTTTCGTCTTTTGTCTTTCTTTTATTCACATATTTTTTTGTCTTTTCTTTAAATTAACGTTTTTATTTAATTCACGCTTTTTTGTTTTGTTTTTTTGTTTTTTTTTTTTTTTTTTTAATTCGCTTTTTTTAATTCGCGTTTTTTTTATTAATTTACGCTTTTTTCATTCGCTTTTTCTTCGTTTTCGTCTATTTTCATACGTTTCGCTCATTTTCATACGTTTTGTCCGTTTTCATACATTTTCATATGTTTCGTTCGCTTTCATACTTTTCACACGTTTCCATAGGTTTCGGCCGTTTTCATGATTTTCTTCGTTTCGTCATTTTTCATCGCTTTCATCCATTTTCAAATGAGTTTTACGCTTTCATACGTTTCGTCCGTTTCATATGTATTCGTCCATTTTCTTACGTTTTCATCCGCTTTCTTACGTTTGCATCGTTTCGACTATCACAAGTGATATTCGAATATCACTTTGATATTCGAATATCACTGCGATTTTCTCAATATCACTTTGTGATATTATAAATATCACTTGTGATTTTCGGATATCATTTTGTGGTATTCGATAATCACTGTGATTTTCATGTTACAAAACATTAGTTGAAAATCACTTGTAATATTTAAAATCACGAATATCACTTGTTGATCATCCGGATATCACGAATATCACTTGTGATATTCGAATATTATTGTGATACTCGAATATCACTTGTGATATCACGAATGCCACTGTGATATTCGAGAGACATATGAAAGCGCCAAAAACATTTAAAACCGACGAAAACGTATGAACAACTGGACGAATATGTATGAACTCTAAACCAAAATTTGACCATTTTATCTTTATACATGGTAAATATAAACTTACATATTTTTATAAGTTTCAAAATAAGCAAATTAAGCTTGAAACATAAACCGAAATCACATAAGCTCATAAGCAAATAAAATAATATTTAACAATTACCCCAAACCATGTAGTTGCTATTCAAATTATATATTTGTGATATTATGAATATCACTTGTGATTTTCCTGATATCACTTGTGATATTCGAATATCAATTGTGATCATAATTTTAAAAGCGCGCCTCGGCTCAAGGCTCAAGCTCGAGGATTTTTTCGGATCGAGGCTCACGACATGCATGAATCCCATAAAAGCGCAGCTATTAGGGCTTTTGCGCTTTGCGCCTTGGGGCTTTTTGCCTCTGAGATGTAATGAGGTTTTGGGGCATTTTTCTAAATATTAAGATGAGTTACATGGGCCTTATAAGTTATATGCATGAGCCTTTAAGTTATATCTAATAACCCTAATTTGGAAAAGAACTAAAACACAAAATCAAGTGGGTAACTATAGATTTCGATCATTTTACAAATATGTAATCTCTCATGGCATAAGTTTATATCTTGAACTTGATTTTATTGATTGTTTATTTTATTGATTTGTAAATAACATCATAAGTTTATTTTATCTTCAAGCATCATATCATAGGGTGAGTATTTGTATAATTTGTAATATTGAACTTATTTTATATATATATTTTATTGATTGTTATTTTTAACAAGTTACTTTGTTTCATTAAGTATTTTCTTTATGACATATTATCATGAAAATGTGGCATTATGTCTTGAATATTAAAATGTTGCTTGCTTGATATTTTGGGTAAAATTGTGAGCTTTGTTAGATGTAAGTCTGCAGTGTGTAGGACAAGCATATTTAGTCCGATATGGATTTTAATCTATATGTAGTTCATCGAGCCAAAGAGTTGATCCGCTTGAAGTGACAACCGATCCATTTTAATATTTATAATGGCTATATGTGTCATGTATTAAGTATTTAATGTTATTTTGTGTTATTTAAGCTAAATAAATGGTCACATATATTATAAAAAAACTTAATGTATTTAGTGCACCTCATATTTGTGAATCCCGCTTGGCATGCGCCGCCTCGAGGCTCTTTGGTCCCCTTCGCCTAGTGCGCCTGAGCCTTTCAAAACACCGATTGTGATTTTGATGTTACAAAACATTAATTGAAATCACTACAGATTTAGAATATCACAAGTTATATTCGAATATCACGAATATCACTTGCGATCATCTGAATATCACGAATATCACTGTGATATTCATAAACGTATGAAACGTCTCAAACATTTAAAACGGACGAAACGAACGAAAACGTGAGAAAATGGACGAATATGTATGAAACAGATGAAAACGTATGAAAGCGAAAAACAAGTATGAAAGCGGACGAAAACGTATGAATAATGAACAAAACGTAAGAAAGCAAAAAACGTATGAAACGGACGAAACGTAAGAAAATGGATGAATATGTATGAAAATGGACGAAACGTATGAAAGCGTAAAACAAGATAAAAGCAGGAAACGTATGAAAGCAGACGAAACAACGAAAACGATGAAAGCGAAAAAACGCAAATTAAAAAAACGTGAATACCGTGAATTTAAAAAAAAAAAAAAAAAAAAAAAAAAAACGTGAATTAAAAAAACGTGAATTAAAAGAAAAGACAAAAAAATGAATAAAATGAAAGCATAAAAACAAGAAAAAATACTGACTTGGGTTTATCTATTAAATCTTGGGTTAATCACCACAATTAGATTAATCTTGATGGATGGTGAGATTTGTCATGGTAAGACTAAAATAAAGGAAGAAACGAAATTCCTCCTCATAAATTAAGGTTTTTTTTTTTTTTTTTTTTTTTTTTTTTTAGATGAATAGATTGAGTACATAATCTTGTAGTTGTACTTGAGTTGCCTTTCTATGTATTGATTACACAAAAAAACTATAAACTATTCAATCATTCAAAGTTCTTATGTAACGGTTGATTCGATTAACATATGTAAGAAAACTTGTGCAGTAATTGTTTAAGATAGCATTCCAGCACAAGTAATATGAAATTCAAAATCATAAACAAGAAAAGAAAGCACTGTGCTTTTAAGGTGGTTGGTTGAACAAGAAAAGAAAGTTCCATTAGGAACAACACTATACATTACTCCAAACAATAACGGCTAGAAATACACTCTAAAGATGAAAAAACAACTGTTGCTAGAGGGAAACTATTGGTTGCAACATTCACTCAAAGGATGGATGTAAACATTCATCAACCATATCCACGAGATTTGGATTTTCGAGAGCAGCAGCAACTCTTTCCTTATCGTTCAACTGTTTGTTCACTGCATAACAGGGGAAATGGGCAGTATTTAAAGATATGCAGCATACGCATAAGTTAATAAAATCAATATCATATTGTTGCATCTCCATAGTTAAGAGTAAATTCAGAACCCCACAACCCTTCTTTCACGATTTTTTTATGTAAATTACTGGTTGACTTGAGGCAGATATGAAGGTCCTACGCAAAACCCCACCCAGATTTATCTACTAAAATTAAGAAAGAATACAAGTAAATTTAAACATGACTTGACTGTACTTATTTGATCAGGTTCTTAATGTAATTTGGAAGAATTAGATTCTCTACCAGCCATGATCAGAGGATCTGGTCACATTAAAAGGAGTGAAAATCGTTAGCCTCTAAAAATTTATCAAGTTATTTACATAGCCAAATGAGAGGAGAGGGTTGGTAAAAACTCGCAGAAGCTATTTCCTTAAGCAGGACATTGCTTTAATCAAACCATACACAATTTTCTGATGCTGATTAGCAGCAAGTAATTTAGTTTAGTAGCATGCAAGACATTAAGTTGTTTCTGGAACTTACACAACCAGAAGCTTCATATATGTTAATTTTACCCAAAAAATTAATTTGTGTCTGTGTGTGTGTGTAGGAGAGGGGAAAAGAATGAGAACCTGCATCTTCAGTTGCATGAGTCCCAGGGGCTACCCTGATGTCAACCTAAATAAATAAAACACAATACAAGTGTAAAAGAAGACTGTAAGTTATAATGGATGTCATCATGATCAATATGCATACAATTCATCACTAGACTTTGGCACAATTTGATGATTATAAGTAGGTCCCATATTTGATATCCAACATTTTAGGTTACGCGTCATATGGCAAAATTCACTATGGTTCATAAAGGAATAAATAAAATGAGCACCTAGGCAACAGAACACAACAGAAAATGCACTTTCCAAACAAAAACTGGTAATACCTTGAAACGGGAAGGAAGGCTACGCATAAGTTTAACCCGCAAACAAAGGCCAATAATCGTTGCCATACTGCAGTGCTCAACTGTTGGGGTAAAAGTAACACTGCAAGAAAGTAATCACGTTTTTATTTCAATTTACACACTACGAAACTAACTAAAGCAAACTATAAACAGACAAGAACAAAAAGATTACATACCGCACATAACTGCGCTTATCATCTACCTCAATAGCATCTTCTGTAATAACTTTCAAATCTTCTAGAGAATAAGGATGCTCAGGATCCTTAATATCTCTAATATGTTGTAAGCACAAGTTAAGGACAACACAGATACACATAAGGACTGTTGGATTAGCTTGATTTTATGGGCTTATTAGCTTATGGCTTATTAAACCTATTATAGCTTAAACTGATAAGCACGAGCTGATTGTTTGGTTTTTTGAATTCTAATAAGCAGATTAAACCATAAAAGAAGCTAATGAAAAGTATTGATTGAAACTTATAACATAACATGTTAGTAGTATTAATAATAAGAAATATAAAAAAATCAAACATACAAAAGGATATCAAATATCTCAAGCTGATCAATAAGCTCAGGTGAATATTCATCAAAACCATTATCAGAATTGGGTTGTCTAATTCTTGGTGGGCGTTCCTTCTTTTCATAAACAATTGGGTTTGCATTGATTAAAGCAGCAGGTGCCATTTTTATCTGCAAATTCAATTATTAATTCATATAAAAACAAGCAAATATCATCATTCTATACAAATTTTAGGGGGCGTTTGGTTCAAGAACTTGAAATTATGGTATTTAAAACTTCGAGACATTTAAAATTATAAGGAACTTTAATTTTCTTGATTTCAAATTGTACAACCTGTTTGGTTGACACAAATATGAGATGAACTGGCAATTTACATTATGTTAAATGACAAAATTATCCCTTGTTATATAAGGTATCATATGTTATTGATGCACCTCTTTTCCAATCGAGTATCAAAACATATATTTTGCCCCAATTACGGGGGTGTTTGGCTAAGCTTATGAGTTGGGCTTATGCTTATGTTATATAAGCGGCTTATAGCTTATATAAAATAAGCTTATAAGCCCATGCTTAGTGTTTGGATTAGCTCATGTTTAGTAAGCTTATAAGCTCAAGTGTTTGGTTTGGCTTATATTGGTAAATGACCAAAATGGACATGTTTAATAAGCTTATAAGCTGAAGTGTTTAGTTTCAATATCAACCAAACACCCTTTAAAGCAGTCACAGCATATGGTAGAAACACAGACAGCTCGAAATAGGACTAAAAAAACAGCTTATGGTGGCAATAGAACAGCTCGAAATAGGACTAAAAACAGCATATGGTGGCAATAAACCAGCTTGAAAAAACAGCATATGGCAGCAACAGACAGCTCAAAATAGGATTAAAAAAACAGCATATGGGTTCAAACACCGTGGATTAGTCGGGCAAATGGTTCAAAACCATGGTTAGTCGGCTAAAAGGTCGGAAACCAAAAAAAAAAAAAAAGCATATGGTGGCAATAAAACAGCTCGAAAAAACAGCATATTGCAGCAACACAAACAGCTTATTATTGCAGCAAAACAGCTTATTATGAGAGCAGCGAAACAGCTTTAAAACAAGCACATATAACAGTTTGATAGCACATATTTGAGCAATAAAGATCACCAAGAAGTAGCCTAATGAGCAAATACAAGATTGAATATATAATTCGATCTGCCTATAATATTTCACCAACGGTTGATCGATTGTATTAGAAAAGAAAAGAAAAAGAACAAATTTGCTTATTAGAAACGGAAAGGAACAAATTTGTAATCATTTGATTTTAAAGAAAAGATGATGAACAAATTTGTAATACAAAGATAATACCTGATGATGGAGGCGTAACAGTAACAAGGATAATGGAGGCCAACAGTAAAATGAAGTTAATAAACAAAAAAAAAAGGTAAATTACACCAGTGGTCCCTGAACTTCACCCCATTCTCACATTTGGTCCCCCAAACCTTTTTTAGTGGTGTACAAAGTACCCAAATTGCGAAAAGGCAATTTTAGCTAACACGGTTTTAAAAGGGTATTAAAAATGTCCTACCTCTTTCTAAAACACTCTTACCTCTCTCTAAAACACATCCAACCAATTCCAATCATTTTCTCCGTGGTTGGGTTCGTCCTACCGTCCTGATCCTTTCTTACTTTATTTTCCTACAATAATAGCTTTACTCACAGATCACATCTCTCGCCGCTGGTTGTTGTCGCCGCCACCGCCTTCATCTCTTCGGATCAGATTGTGGTCCGCCATCGATAACACAGAGCTGGGTTTTGATTCTAGATTTGTTGGGTTTGCTTTCAGCTCTTTTAGGACGCTTGGCTTTATCTTCTATGTATGTTTTCAGATTTCAGACTTTTTTGCCACATCTTTGTATGGTTATGTCTCCCAAAGTTTCACTTTGGTGATTCCCCCACCCTTGTATGGTGTTCACGTGGTCCGTCACAACTATTGTGCAGATGCTTTTCTTTCTTTTAACTAACATTTCGCCATGTATTTTGTTTGGCAAGTCTGGCCGATTTTGCTTTTATGTTCGATGTAACTTGTTGTGTTCAAATTACCTCCATTTGTGAGGTGTGAAATGAAATGTAATCTTTGTTCAAAAAAAAAAAGCTAACACGATTTGGTTGTGCCTTGTTAAATGACTAAAATGCCCCTTCTTTTCCTTTTTTTTTACAAACACATATAACTTAACACACTCAAAATTAAAAACACACATATTAGGCTTGTTTTTGTATATGTGTGTGCCCATTTATTAAGTTGATGACCTTATTGAGATCAAACATAGTGGTAATCACTAAACTTATTGTTTTTCTATTCAAGTTCATAAATTTTACTCCCTTTGAATTTCATCAATAGGGTCGATAACAAAATTCCATTATTTGTTTTCTTGTGTATTGGATCAGTTTTGGTTGATAATATGTTTTTTTTTAATGTATGCCAATTTTAGGATGATTGTAAAACTTGTGTTACTCGTTTGATTTGATTTTTGTAATGTTTGATTTCAGAAAATAGGAGGTATGCAAATTATAGGATTGAAGTTGCTAGTAACTGTATGTTGCATTGGAAGTGTGATATCACATGATCAATCATTTTCAAAGATTGCAATACATGAGACTGTGTTTGCTGTTAATGATGCATAATGGGGTTAGTGTAGTAATTACAATATGGTTACAACAATGATACATAACATAAAGAGTTATGCATGCATACCAATACATACCGACTGTTGTGTCTTTCCATTTGATAAAGGAAGGAGCAAGGACAAGAGGAAGGAGGGACAAATACAAATTTATCTATGAAGCCATATAAGCAATCTCTCCATGAAGCCATGCAAAGATTAGTTTCATCCTCTTCATCTCACAGTTACATCATCCTATAAATACTAACTAAGTATTTGAGGTAAAAGACGATCTAGACACACAAACATATTCTATGCAACACAATTTTCCCCTTTCATCTTTACTACACTTTATATAATGTATAACTTTATGTTATAAGGTATTACTATGAGATCAATAGTGACTTGATCGTAGGAGGGGTTTCGAACCGTGACCTCTAATGAGCTTTCTTTGTTTTTCAAAGATCGATACCAAAGACCCGAGGTCAAGGTCAACACAAGTCAAACGGCCAGCTCATCACCTTGACGACCATGCGGATTTTGGTAGCATCATTTGACGCCATCCGTGAGACCCGTACAAAAAACTAGCTACATGTTCTTTCCTACATATCACGAACGTGCCATTGATTTTCATCTTAAACCTCTCTACTGAGGTAGGTAGGCATATCAAAGGTAAATATCAATCCTTGAAATTCACGTGAATAACACGAGAAACTACAAGGTATGATAATGTAATCTATTTTTATCAACCTTATTTGATTGATTCTCAACGATGTTATGTTGCATACATTATAGAATACTAATGACCACTACAGCGGCCATGAGCAAGATAGTTATATGTGTTGCTACCCGCTTAGTCAATTCGTTTCACAACACTCGAACGATATGCATGTAGTTGTAAGTGTTTGTCAGCATCTGTTCAGTAACTTCCCGTAGCTTCCAATGACATCATTATCGCAATCTCTTACGCCGTCAAACACCACGCTAAAAGATATGATTTTGACAAATCAAGATTATATTGATCAAATAAATGAAATAAAGGTTAAAGTTGTAAAAATTTGAATTAAAATAAAATAAACCCATTAAAAATATAAAACTAAAACTCATAAAAATATATCAAAATAGATGTTGAATTAAAGAAGATAAAATTTTAGAAAATATGGTGAAATTAGTTTATAAAAAATAAGTAGATAAAAGATATTTTAATTTAAAAATAAAATAAATTTTATAGAATAGAAGTTGTACACGCCATCTCACGATTGAGCCTCTTTATCTTAATTTTGCTAAAACTCTTTCCATAATAAGCAAAGAAAAAATCAATTTTTAAGCGTTCTAATTTTAGCGCCTAAACGATTATAAAGAAGATAGATATAGATGTAATTCTTTATAATAAGAACTTGAGATGATATTAAATGAAGTTACATTTGGGTCCTCTATAATACCTTTGTTGCAACATAAATCTTCTTTGCATTAACCTTCATTTTGCAAGAAAAACACTTCGATCATGTATGTGCTGAATTACACTTGAAAAAAAATTGATTAAACATCAACTCATAAGGTTATAGTTTGAACCTATTTTCATGATCAAAATATATTAGTTGGTAAACATAAAATAGGTGTTACAACAGGTAAAATTGGTTGCATAGATCATTATCCCAATTCCCAAAATCAACTAGCGATATGTATTTTTATCATGTCAGTTGATTGAAGTACCAACTTAAAACAATTCGAAAAAAATGTTTAATTGAACGATTCATACCGCAAGACTATAAAGATCATATGGCGGATATGGATTATATATGACATGTTGGCTATATATTTTAGCACTTAATTTGAAGAAAGCAAAGTCACACGATTTGCACCTGATTGAGACTAGTTTCGGATACTAGTACCATAAAATGACGTTTGCATTTGATTGCAAAGGTATTAATGCTTTAATGCGTTTATATTTGATATTGCTTGTTTTCTAGCATATCTTTTATAGGAAAGAGCTACATAGTGATGCAACGAAGTCGAGAGCAAATAAATCACGCAACACTGCAATGCCTTTTCAAAGACATGAAAGCATATCTCGCAAAAGCGGAACAACCGCTCCAAAGTCGTGAAACTCTATCACGCAAAAGTGGCATGACCACGTCCATGATTATCTCCCTACATTAAAGGGATGAAAAGCTTTAAGTAGCTAATCGCAAGCTTAATATAAAGCTAAGCAAAAAGGTCCGGACCAATACAATATCCCGCCATTAAAGGGATAATAAGCTATATTGCTTACAAATACGCTGAAACTCATCGCAAAGTGGCATGTCCACATTAAAGACGTGAAACCTCATCGCAAGAGTGACGTGGTCACTTCAATCATTATCTCCCGACATTAAAGGGATGAAAAGCTAAAATAGCTAATACGCAAAGCTTAATATATAGCAAGGCGAAAAGGTCCCGACCAATAAAACATCCCGCCATTAAATGGATAATAGTTATATTGCTTACAAAGAAGTGAAACCTATCACGCAAAGTGGCACGTCCACAACAAAGACGCGAAACCTCATCGCGCGAAAGTGACATAGTCACTTCAATGAAAACCTCCCGACGTAAAAGGATAAATTGCTATTACGCAAAAGCTTAAATTAGATAAAATGGTCCAGACAAATACAATATCCCGTCACTAAAGGGATAAATAGCCAAAATTAGCTAAATGTGAAAACAACAAAACATCATTGCACAAAGTAATACACTTCAAAAATTAATAATTTTAAATCGACATCCCAACTATAAAAATAAAATGATTGACAAAAATGCATACTACAAGAAGAACGATTAGTTTATACATGTTGCGTTTACATTTAACATGTACAAACTAGGGGGCTTAATGGGGTTAGTGTAGTAATTACAATATGGTTACAACAATGAAACATAACATAAAGAGTTATGCATGCATACCAATACATATCGACTGTTGTGTCTTTCCATTTGATAAAGGAAGGAGCAAGGACAAGAGGAAGGAGGGACAAATACAAATTTATCCATGAAGCCATATAAGCAATCTCTCCATGAAGCCATGCAAAGATTGGTTGCATCCTCTTCATCTCACAGTTACATCATCCTATAAATACTAACTAACTATTTGAGGTAAAAGACGATCTAGACACACAAACATATTCTATACAACACAATTTTCCCCTTTCATCTTTACTACACTTTATATAATGTATAACTTATGTTATAAGGTATTACTATGAGATCAATATTGACTTGATCGTAGGAGGGGGTTTCCCCGGGCTCAGCCCGGGAACCTCTCTAACGAGTTTTCTTTGTCTTTTCAGCACTGTTACCAAAGACCCGAGGTCAAGGTCAACACAAGTCAAACGGCCAGCTCATCACCTTGACGACCATGCGGATTTTGGTAGCATCAATGCAGCTTATGTTAAGGTGTCTCCTTCGGTTCTTGGTTTAAAAGTAATAACAATGATCAATCTTGATTGAATCATAACTGTCCTATATAAAGATTGGCTTGCAGTCAAAGGCTTTATCGTATGATACAGAATCCATGTCACAACCAACATTTTCATGATTTAAAGTTTCAAACAAATATGATTGTTGTATGTATGCGAGATGACTGTAACATGGACGAGTGGACATGGGATTGAAAAAGCAAAACCTTTTGTTGAATGGGGTCAAAAAGGCGAGGAGAAACAACCATCTTTTGCAGCGACACTAACAATTGATCGTAACAACCTCTGTGGTATGTAGATAATCTACAAAGTACAAACATAGAAAATTCATGTTACTTGACCCTCAAAAGTCAAATTTTAATATCCGAGGCGCAATTATTTCTTCTTCCTTATGCTTGAGCTGATTTGGTCATGCGCTCGTGCAGGAGCACCTGCACAAACTGTTGGTTGGCGTGATCCTAGCTTTATTCACACCGGATTCTTGCAGGGATTGTGGCCAAACTCAGTGTATGTCACAGAGTTCCATAAATGAAAGTCCCAAAATAAAGACTTTAGTTCAAATGCTATTTTTTAAGGATTTTTATTTGCTCTTTTACGGCCAACATATTGTTGTCCATTAGCTTTTCATACTGACATGAACCTTGTACCACAATGAAATAACTATAGTTAGATTTAGAACCAGAAAGAAATGATTTTGACACTTGAAATTCAAAGGTCAAACCATTTCCTTTACGCTTTGCTATTGCTAGATAAGTGAAAGTCAAAGGTTAAATCACTTTCTTTGCTAACTAGCGGTACCCGCAAGAATGCGACGACGGTACCTATGACTATATTTACGGCGAGAAAATATTATTTGATTACACGTTTTTTCTAACAATAATTATACAAATGAATGATAATTTATATTAAAATAAGTTTAAGCAATAAAAATGCAAACTATATTTGCTTCAAACCGTCTTACAGACATGAGTATGCACAGTTTCTTTTTGTTGAAAGATGGCTTCAAGATCTTGAAAAAGCGGTCTCGGGTAGGTGATGTTTGTATATCGTTTTTAAGTTTTGATTTTCCGTTTTAAGTCTTACCGAATGAAAGAAATAATTGAAACAAAATTGTTTTGGTTATTTTTTTATATGATTCGAAGATTAAAAAGAAGATTCCCAGCCTTTTATGGTTAAGTGAATATTGATAATGGATTAATCCCGGTCTCGACAATAACACAACCCCAAAAATAATCATTAGCCAAAATACTACCAAGAATTAACATTAATCCGTAATAACCAAAACCGTAACACGATATTTCACCAAACAAAACAATTTTTCAATAATCGAATTAATGCTACTTGTATTATAACCGTTCCAACCCGACATTAGTACCAACCACCCATCTTAAAAGTTAGTAACACTCTTAAAGTTACAAAAGCCCAGTCCATGACCTATCCCATACAACCCGATCCAAAAACCATACATACATTTGTGTCCATGATCTATCCCATACAACCTGATCCAAAAACCATACATACATTTGTGACAACCCTAATCACACACAGCTATCACCAGCGCCCCCATCTCCTTTTCTCTTTTGTTGTTTATCGCACACTACACAAACACCAACTTCGATCTTTAACAAAGAAAACCCTTTCTTGTTACTTTCAAACCCACGAAAACACACAAGCACTATATGTTAGGATTTTTCAGCTCAAATACGGCTTCAAGATCTCATAGAGATCTCGGGTAGGTATACTTTCTTTGTTTTTGTTTCGTTTTGTTTTGACCGAACGTAAGGAAATAATGAAACGAAGGTTTTATTCTTTCTTTACATGTTTATGATATTAACAAGAACCAAAGCTTCACATAGATCTATCATGTTATTTTTCTTTTTGTGTGTTTAAAATTTGTTTTGGTCTTGAAATATCTTGTGAAACACGAAAGAAAATTCTGAGATCTTGTTCTTTTAGTTTCGGATCTATGATGGGTTTTTAAATAAAACTTGTAAAATCTTTTAAAGATTTGTAAACAAGTTTACAAATCTGAGATTTTCGAGTTAATATTTGAGATTTGTTCTTGTTGTATGGTTGATATGAGAAGATAAACTGACATTTATATAGTAGTATAGATAGATAACTGACATTTTAATATTATCAATAAAAAATTTTTTCAGTTTAATATGTTACAAGTATTTGGTCATTAGTATTACGAGTATTACAAGTTTTCCATTAAATCACTTATTTGGCCATTAATATTACGGTTATGCTTTAAAAATATTGGAGGAGCTTTAAGTTGTGTATTCAATGACCGCTAGTTGTTACAAGTATTGACTGAAGTTTTAAGCTAGGTTGTGTAAGTATTAATTTAGCAAGACATGTCTTTCCATAATAAGTAAGCTAAAAAGTCTGAATTTAAGCCTTGTTATTTAAGAAATGTCCTAAATGCATTATAAGGTAGTAAAGATAAAGATAACCGGTGCTTCAAAGGGCTAATAAATAGTTAAGTACTCCATCCATACTATAGAACTTGTAATATTTTACCGAGAATACAATTTAACAGATATGTTATAAACAAATATTCCATATCTTCAGTGCCCTATTAATAGTGACACTATAGCCTATAGGAGACATCAATTTGTTGTTATGGACAAATAAGTGATTTTAGATTATTTATGATACCATATATCAAATCCTTATTTTCCACCTTCTTTGTGCATGTACACCTACAAACTTGGCCACAAACTTTCAAACAAGACAATTATGTGGAGCCAACCGCCAATTCAAATCATCTCCTTACCCCGGTCAAGATTGTTACAACGCTTGATCATTTTGGGAGATATGGGAAAGGTAGGATATTTTTTGGAAGTTGTGGTTTGATTGCGTTAAACGTTATGTTTAACATTTGTTTCAATATTGTAGGTTGAAGCTGATGGGTCAAACGACTATAACAATTATCAACATGGCTCACTTAAAACAACCAAACAACTTACTACAGACTTAAAGAACTATGATATAGTGTTCCACATTGGAGATATTTGTTATGCCAATGGATACCTCTCACAATGGGATCAATTTAATGAACAAGTTGAGCCAATCGCATCAGCACTACCTTATATGATAGTTAGGTATGTTTTTTCAGGATCATAGAATGAGATATGCTATTTGCGCAGTTGTAATAATGAGATAGTCTGATGTTTGAGTGTTTGTTTGGGTGTTAAGCAAATTATGTTTATGTTTATCCATAGTCCATACATTAGAATCTTATTATTGCAAGGGGGAATTGCATATATATCCCTCATAAAGTCTAAAATTACATATTTATCCAACTCAAAATCATAATTACATATATATCCTTACTAAAATTTAAATATTGCATATAGCTAATTTACATATAAATAAAATCCTAAAATACATACTAAATTATCAATAGACAATTATACCCTTTTCTTTTCTCTTTTTCCACACTTGCGTTATTCAGTCTATCAAAATACCCATTGACTCCATTATTGAATATATTCCAGGTGATACAATAGATTGTTTAATTGGGGGTATACGACTTCGATTTAATGGGAATCGAAAGGAAATTTGTGGATTTCTTTTTTATTATTATTATTATCTTCGGTCTTTTTTCACAACTGATCAAAATGAGTTTAGTGACCAATGGTTTAGCTTTTGCGTGGGAGAATATTGGTGAAGATGCTCACATGAAAAGGAAAAAAAAATGAAGAATGGAGCCGATGGGTATTTTTGAAAGATTAGAATATGCAAAGTGTGATAAAAGAGAAAAAGAAAAGGGTATAACTGTCAATTTAGGATTAAACATGTATTTTAGGATTTTATTTAGGGAAAATATTACCTGCTTTAGATAGTAGGCTATTACCTACTTTTTATTGACAAAAAAAGAGCACCACTTTTATAAAAAATACAATCACACCCCTTTCAAACACTCTCATTTCAATCTTTAATCCTAAACATATCTTCTTCACTACTCTTTAGTCTTTACCACCATCAGTTTTTGGGCGCCAAAATCTCCTGCCAAAAAACTTGCAACAACATAACATATGATGGATAATATAATTAAACCTGATATTGTTGTACGTGGTTCCAAAAAAATTTATGCTCAACTCCATGAGTTTTTCAAGAACTAATCCAAATCACGAAGAGGAAATCATACCAAGTTTGATTATATTATCCATCATATTCTTCCTTGTTCAATTCATTTTTTTTTCTTCTTTTTGAAATATTTTTAAGTAAAAAAAAGAGATAGATTAGCGATGTGGTTGGATGATTAAATGTCGCTTGTTATGAGTGGATTATGTGGTCTTGGTATTGTGGGTTATTTGTAAGTCCGGCACCGGTATGTGGGTTCTTGAGTTTGGTCCGCAAGTATGGTCTCGCAAGTTCGCTTTTAAGATCTAAGTAGTGGTTATGAGTGATCTTAGTTTCCTTTGGGCCCTTTTGCTTTGTGATTGCATTCAAACGAATTTCCATGCTTCACTAGTCTTTTGTCTCTCGACATAAGTTCTTATGGGATATGCCGGTGTTCGTGGGGTTAAAGGTATCTTCCCGACCACTATCCAAAGGATTCGTGCCCCAAGACAGTCCCATAATTCTTGAGAGTCTTTATTTGTAGCTAAAGGCAGAGGGTCCGTTGAGGATGCTATCGAATGTGCTTTTGGCGCACGTGAGGGATGTGACCTATGTTAGGTCCATAAGATAGCACCCCCCTAATCTTAGATAGGTCGTCTGGGGGTTCGTCGTGGTTCAATTAAAGCTAGCTCCTACTCCTCCTTCATCGTCGTTGGTCCTTTTTGACATTGTATAGTGAGAAAGCTCACCTCCGCCTTTAGACGAGATCTTATATATGATTCTCAGAAACCCTAGAGCCTCTTTTCCTTCTCGCCTCCCCGAAAATAATTGGGCCATGAGAGACTTTTAAGTATTGCAAAAGAAAGGGCCTCACTGATAGAGTGGGCGGGAGGCGATACTAGTTATCGTGTCGAGAGGTTCGCCTGTGTGGCCCCCTTAAAAGCCATTCACGAAAAAGGGGCCGCTTTTCCCCCAAAATGCTGCCCACCATCGTGGCCCAAAGAAAAGATAATTGCTCCGTGAGCGGTCCTTCATTCCAAAGCAATGAGTCTATGGTTCAAAGCGCCTTGTTCCATCCCGCCAATCCTCCATCACTAAGGCCCGCCGAGCCTCCGCTTGCCCTTATATGTGGACTTATTTCAAAACTTTTCTTTATAAAGTAATAAAGACCCTAAGATACCTTATTAGTAACTCAACTCAAATGCCATAACTCCCTTCAGGTTGAAAGGCGCAAAGAAAGAAACTTCTTAACAAAGCCTTAACTACTAACATTCTATAAACCATATGCAATACTGGAACCTAACTCGAAAAACCTGGAATAGAAAACTCTTCTTTAAACATCTGCTTCAGGACTAGCCTTTCACTGAGATCACTCCCATCTTGCTTC
>CM040238.1:158471771-158565915 GCA_022545495.1 Chrysanthemum lavandulifolium | reverse complement strand
GATGTTTATTTTGTAGTGGTTTGTTTGGCTCAGTGGTCCGAGGGGTATATAACTTCTTTAGATATGTTAGGATTCTTTGGTTTGGTTATATTTGTACTTTTAAGTTCATGTATGGGTGACTTTTGTTGTTGTTATATTATCTTACTTTTCTTACTTTTTGTTTTTAATAGATGAAAATAGTGATGAATTTGAACATACACTAATTGATGATATCGACAACAATGGTTATCTCATGCAAGAAGAAGTTACACCTCATACATATATGTACAATGGATTCTTAAGGTATACTATACTAGGAAGAACATTTTCCACTTCTGATGATGCATATGATTTTTACAACGAGTATGGTCTATCCAAGGGTTTTGGTATTCGAAAGTATACACTTAATAGATACAAAGACAAAAACGAAGTTTATCGACGAATATTTACATGTAACAAGGAAGGTTTTAAGGATATGAATGATAAAAGACAGTTACGCGATGATGTAAAACGCCGTTGTATTACGCGGACCGGTTGTAAGGCCCTAATGCAAGTGACATTATCAAGTGAAGGTGAGTGGGTTGTAGACAAGTTTAGTGATGAACACAATCATCCTTTTGATTCTCCATCAAAAGTAATCAAGCTAAAGGTCTCATAGCATCTTTCATCGCTCCAATGAATGCAAAGATGTTGTAACATTATTGTCTAAAGGTGGATGAAACCTTCGTAAATCACAAAAATAGTTAATGCGTTTAGAGGTGGTGAAGAGGATCAACTCACCGAGTTCAATGTTCCGCTATTGTTAGTGAAGATGTAAAATGTAACTTGGGAAAAGAATGTCATGGAATTATCATGCATTTTAAAGAAAAGGCTGAGTTGGATAAAGATTTTTACTTTGCAATGGACATAAATGAAGATGGCGTACTACAAAATGTGTTTTGGGCAGATGGGAGATCAAGAACATCGTATTGCCAATTCTGTGACGTTGTTGTTTTTGATGTAACTTATAGGACAAATAAGTTTAGTTTTCCATTTGCACCATTTGTTGGAGTGAACCACCATGGCCAATCTATTCTATTAGGAGCAGCATTGTTGGAAAATGAGACCGAAAAAACGTTTAAATGGTTATTTGAGCAGTTTTTAAAATGTATGCATGAGTGCCCGCCTGTAGCTATCATTACAGACCAAGATTTGGCAATGGGTAAAGCAATTTCAAAAGTCTTTCCAAACACGAAACATCGGTATTGTGCATGGCATATTCAAAGGCATGTTTTAGAGCATCTACAACAATTTCGATATCAATATGATGATTTCGAGGATACATACACTCAATGGGTTAAAAGCCAATATGTTGAAGAATTTGAATCTGGATGGGAGACGTTGAAGGCGAAATATCACATAGAAGAAGATAGTTGGTTGGGAAACATGTTCAAGTTGCGTCAAAGCGTCATCATTGGGTAAAAGCATATCTCAAAGAAACTTTTTTTGCTGGCATGACAACGAGTGGAAGGAGTGAAAGTATACATTCGTTTTTTGATGGTTTTGTCAACGCTAAGACCATGCTAAATGAGTTTGTAGTCCAGTATGACAAAGCTGTGAGTTCTCGAAGAAGTGCAGAAAATGACCAAGATTTTAGAACTTTGAATTCAAAGCCCACATTATATAGTAATCATTCGATTGAAGAAATGGCGGCAACATGTTATACGCGAAATATTTACGATGTATTCAAGAAAGAGTGGAAGGCTAGTTTTGATTGTGGTCATCAAATATTAAGCACAGATGGTGTTAAGGTTATATACCGTGTCGGGTTTTTGAAAGGTAATAAGGAGAATTGGAAAACCTTTGAATACAATGTTACTTCGGATATTTTTGTTACTTGTGCGTGTGCAAGGTTTGAGACTTCTGGAATCTTGTGCAAACGTATTTTGTACATCATGAGACGAGAGTCTTTAACAACTATCCAAGACCATTACATAATACCAAGGTGGACTATGAAGGCAACATATAAGGTGGGAGGTATTGAAACTCGATGGCGAGATAAAAATGATATTGCTACAAAAGAAGTTACTTTATTAACTATCTGGTCCATTCGAGCAAAATTCAACAAAATACTACAAGATGGAGGAGATTCCCTCGTTGAAATCAATAAAATTGATGATATTCTTAATGGCCTTTTGGAAGAACAAAGTAGAAGAAAGAAGACTACAGTCGAGTTGAACACTAATATTGATGATGATATACCATCTATGCAACAAGAGAACATGTCACAACACGGTACGTAACACTCCAACCCGACAGGCGGTGGTAGAAGTGTCACATTCCGTGTCATATCGAACATACAAATAAAATATTTACAAACGAAACCTTAAAATGAAGTATCGAATCATATAAACAATTGATCGACGAAGGAATACAATATCCAAATGAAATGAAATATCAAAACAAAAACTCTTCAAAGTAAGTCCAAATAATAAGGTAACTAGGGTTGGTCCACTCAGATAATCCAACTCTCGCCCATCAAAGCCCATCTTCAACCTAAAACCCGCAGCAGAAAAGAAATGCTACTGAGCTTAAAAGCCCGGTGAATGATATAACAAAACGAAAGCTAAACAAAAGCAGAAACGAAATGAAACAAAGGAAACTGATAACAAGGTCGCAGCGAAAAGAGAACAATGAGTCAAAGAGGATCCTGCATAACACAATTACACAGATATCCAAAAAGAACAGATAACAAGGAGAATGAAGCAAAGCAAAGCAACGATGACATATATACAAGCACATACCAACCAAGCGTACAAGTACTGAAACATAAGTAAGCATAGCAGACGTCGTATCCACACAACATATATATGGTGTACAATCGATTCAGGAAATCCTAAGACATAGGTGTCAAAGAGAAATCTAAAGACAAGGTAGCAATTAATTAATAAGTGAGCATGGCAATCACGAGGTCAAAAACCCTTAGTTGAAAACATAATCAGATTACAACAAAGAATAAAGCATGGCATCACACGTAACAAGTAGGAATACGGTATGAACATTATAATTAAATGAACTAGGGACATAGCAGGCAATTAACCAAGTTAATAAGCCGCACCACATAAGTTGAACCATTTACCCAAACAAACCGTAGCATAGATGTAAATGTAAACATGGCAGTCAACAATAAGGTGTAAGGATACAACGGATAGTCATAGTCCACTTAGATTAATCGAACGAAGTACACATAATAAATAGACAAAACTATCGATTACACATTAGCATGATCACCGACAATTCGGATGGTCACATAACAGGTGAGATCACATATCATCGATGGAAACAGTAACTCGGATAACCGCATATTAATCACATCATAGCAGGATAATCAATGGTCACATAAATCATGAATAGCATAATCAAATTCAATAAGCATATAATAACCCGATGACGTGAATGGAACGATAGTCCAAGTAACGGAATGAGAGTGTGATGATCAAAGCAATGGAATATATATATCTTGGTAGTAGAGCGAGTCATATAAGGGCACCGAGTAATGAACAATTATATGCAATATGGTGCGTTGGGGAATACGTAAAGTACAAGATAGGTATATCAAAAGTGTGTGGTTGTCGAAATCTACCACGAGCCCTAACATATCATATCATATCATATCATATCATATCATAAGTAACCATTGTATTCTGAGGGTGACCCTAATACCATACATAATAGGAGGGAGACCTCAGTAACCAATGGAGTAGCTAGTTTCGGAATGTGAAGACGCGTATCGCATACCGACATCATTCACCATATAAATCATATCATAGCATATCATATCATAACATATCTAGGATGCATCCATACCCCGAAACATAGTGGCCAAATCATATACATATAGTGAGCTCATAATCATATAACATAATGGGACGGTGTGCAACATCACTCAGACACACCTGAGTCATGCCATTGGTGCATCAATGACACGGTCATGTTACCTTCATGACTAGGAACACATATTTGGCTCGGGTATCAAACTGAAGGGTCAAAGCATAAACATATCATAAGGGTTCATATCAAAGATTCACCAGTCAAAGGTTCATATCAAAGTTCCATAACATAGATTCATAATCAGAGGTTCATAATCAAAGGTTCATAATCATAAGGTTCATAATCAGAGGGTCATAATCATAACAAGCGAATATCATAGCGAACATAATCAAACCAAAAGATCATATCGGAATCATATCAAAAGGGTCATAGTATAAGGAATCATAGCAATGGAATATCATAAATGAAGCAAAGTCAAAGGGTCGAAAAATCATGAGAAATCCCTACTGAGAAGGGATAGAATATATGTACCTCAATCGCACAAGCAAAATAGGAAAGTAAGGTCACACGATGAATCAATCCCGCCGTCCGGAACCTATGAATTAGATAACGCTTATTAAAGTCGGATTACTCATTTTAGACGGCTTTCCATTTTTAGCAGGTTCCCACTTTTAGTAACTTTCCATTTTTAGTAGGTTAGCTTTAGGGTTCATATTATTATTTAGTCAATTTAGAGTCAAGTATAATAACCTATTATAATTTAGGGTCTAAACTGTAATTTATCAAAGTTTAAGGTTTATTGCGACAAGTACTAAATATAATAAAACTCTTTAATATTATTATTATAGTTTAAGGTATAAAGTGTCAATTTATAGAAGATCAATGTTTGCATGAGACATCGACCAAAGGTGAGGGTCTAAAATGAAAATAAACTTAAGATTTTAATATGTCATCATGTATAGTTACATTCTGATTTCAAAGAAAACTTCCTACGCTTCACCATCTTCCATATACCGGCTCGACACATTTTCATACGCGATCGCGACTCATAAAACTAACAACGACGACCAAGAAAACATGCCCATAGACTAACCCCCGACTCACCTTCCCGACGCACTTTCAAACATACAAAATGGTTTACCCATTTGCCCCGCGATTGCCCTCGAACTCACCTTATTTAACCCGTTATAATTATTTTGATTCGACACAAGGTAAGTGAAAGGGACGTATGGCTTGTGCATGGTTTCACAACAGATTTCATGTGGCATGTATATGGTCGAATAGGTCTAGGATTTCATGCATGACATCTTTAATACTAACATAATTCTGGTTATGCTTTCATGAGCTAAACTTGTTATTTCATGTGATGTAATATTTGCTTTTAAAAACATGAGCATGAGGGACAAAGACTCTCGACCAGATTCAAGAAACAAACGGAGGAAAAGGGAGACGAGATGAGGTGTTAAGTTACCTTTGTAGCGTGAGGGAGGGAGGAAGACAAGGTCAAAACGTGACAAAGCCAACACCCTTTTGGCCTAGCAAACCCACGACCTAGAGCAGCTTCAACCCACGATCAAATCCAACGACATAACCAGGGCAACTTCGATTCAGTCATGCGAGATCACAGCAGCTCGTTCACCACATGAAACCTTCTTTGGGTCTCCTAATGTCGACAGGAAAAAGAGGAGGAAAAGAGATGGTGCTGTCACTTTAGTTTAGGAGGGATATTATGGTTTTTCTTTGTGAATTAGATGGTAAGTTTTAATGGGAATAAATGAGAGTTAATTGGAGACTTAAAAGGGGAGGGGTGGCGTTAGTTTTAGGCCGATTCACAAGGGAAGGAATAATGACAAAGTCAAAATTTCTAATTACCATTTGTGCTCATTATTTAGTTTTATTTGCCTTCCAAATTTGTATATACGATTTGGTCCAAAATAGTTTGAAATGTGTGATTTTTATTTAGTAGATAATAAGTGTATTTTTCATAATTTGGCGTAAATATTTATGAGATAAGTGTTCAACGAAAGTAACAAGATGGACGTGTTTGCAAGTTTCTCAAAATTATAAAGTTGAGGGGCAGAATAGTCAATAGTTACGTTCGCGATTTTTAGGGTTTTACAACGGCTTTCAAAAAAAAAGGAACATGTCACAACCTCTTTCAGTTTCTGATCCCTTAGTTCGAGTGAAGACAAAAGGTCGACCAAAAGCTGCTATAAGAGTAAAGCATGGTTTGGAGGTTTCTTTGGACTTGAAAAACAAAAAAACTTGTGGTTATTGTGGAAAAAAAGGTCATAACAGGACTACATGTCGAAAGAAAAAGGTTTGTTTATGCTCCATACTCAACATCGCATCTTTAGGTTTTAATTCTCATTTTTATTGTTTTACTATTTCAGAAGGATGATGTAGAAAAAGAGCGATCAAACGAGGTGAAGCTGATAATTAAGTGAAGCGTATTTCAAGTAGGTTACTGTGCAAATAGAGTATTTCGGGTCTGACGCGTTCCGTTGTTGGGGTTGCCGGTTTTCGCATTTCTATTTTCTCGCAAGTTTGAAGGTTCGCAATTGGTGTTTAAAATCAACCCATAAAAATGGTGGGTTGGGTGAAAAATAAACCCGATCCCCAAACATTGGTTTTTATTTTAATTTAAAGTAGAATTCAAACAATAAGATAAAATTTCTTTAAATAATTTAAAATTAACTGCCAACTAATTCAATAAAGTTAAAAAAAAAACTCATTTATTTAAAGGACAAACCAAAAACAATTTAAGGGGTTGGCGAATATTAATGGAAGAAAAGGAAAAAAAAAAAAAAAAAAAGAAAATTTGTCGGGCCAACAAATTTAATGACCAAGATCCCACAAATTTCCCTTTCAGGAATATTCAAAACCAAAATGGCCCTTTTTCTTTACCGGATGAAAAAAAGGCCAAAGACCCCTTTTTAAATTTTGAAGTTAAAAAAAAGAATCAATAACCATAAATCCCCTTTCAAAAAGCAATAAATATTTTATAAAAAAAATAAATAATTATTATAAAATTTTTAAGTAACAAAAGCTAAGAATAAAAGTATGAAGGGAAATTTTAAAATGTAAACCTTTTAAATAAATGTTATAAAATTGCCTTCATTTTTGTGTGTAAAACGGGTCTTTGGGCCATAAATTGGTGTTATTTTTTCTTTAATCGCCAAACGATACATATTCAATAAAACCGCAAAAAATCCGTTTCACAAATTGCCAAAAACGGTCAACTTTATTTTTTTTTAATTAATTTTTAAATGTTAATTTTATTTAATGATAGTTTTTAATTTTTTAAAAGAATGTAAACTTAGGTTTTGTGGTTAATTTTTACTTATTGGTTTGAAATTTGCTAATTATTTATATAAAAATTTTTAAAAATAATTCCATAAAAATCGATATTGGTAAGGACGATATTTCTTGTTTTATAGAGTAGGAAGCGAATAATTTAAACTTATTTTTAAAAAAGGGTTTTAAGTTTATTTAAAGATTAAAACATAAGATTTGAAAACAATCCTAAAAAACAATAATTGGAATGTGATGGTCCCATTTCATTTAATTTCTCAATCAAATTTAATAACAGGATAAGAGGAAGGATTGTTTAATTTTTTATGGCCGTTTTTTTTGTCCACCACGTAAAATCAAAGGTTTTTATTTGGTAAGTTTCAATAAAAAGAATTTTAATTCTCTTTAACTTTAAGCTAAAAAACCTTTTGATTATTAAATTAAAAAATTAAAAAGAACAAAAATTCTCTTGTTAATGATTTGAAGTTAACGAGAAAAGCAACCTTTTTATGTCCTTAAAATTTAATTTTAAAAGGGAAAACGGCTTCGGCCATTTTCGGTATATTCGCTTATTTTAAGAAAATATTTTCATTTCGTAAATTTTCGGGTTTTAAAACTAAAATTGGCAAAAACGGTCAAACCATTTTTTAAAATAAAAAAAAAATAAACCCTTTATTTTTAAGGATGAAACTTTGTTTTTTGGTTTTGTTTTTTTTAAACAAAAATTTTAAAAAATTCCTTTAAAATTTCCCATATACAAATAAATAAAAATGGGAAATTCGAACCGATACCCAAGTTTTTACAACCATAAAAAAAGAAAAATTGTCCATGTGTTTATTAAAACCAAAAACCCAAAAAATCTTATGTTGGTCCATTAATAATTAAACAACAAATAAAAACTTTTACAGTTTGAATGGCAAGGATTATTTTTACCAAGCCAAAATCAAGGTTTTCATATGCCTAGTAAATGAAAAAAATCTTTACTCTTCCAGCCTTGAAACTAAAGCTTGATGCAAAATAAAAAATGAAAAGGGCCCTAACCTTTTTCAAGCAAAGCTGGAAGAAGGACAACACGAAGGGCCTTGATTTCCTCTTTAATTTTAACCACAAACACGAACAAAACACAATTTTTTGTTCATATTCTTTTAAAAAAGAGTTTTTAGTTCCTTATTTGAAAGAAAAAGAACAAAACGACGCAAATGATCAAAAAACTAAATTTTTAAAGAGAAAAATTGAAAAGGTTGTTTTGTTTAAACAAACCAATTTTAAAATTAAATTAAAAATCGATTCAAACATAAATAAATAAAAAATAAAGACTAATGAGTGAAATCCAACTTTTGTTCTGTTCGTTTATTTAATCGAACAAAAATTTCCCTTCTTTAAAAAAACCGAAAACCTTTTTAACATTCAAATGTTCACTAACTTGGTTCCTTCAGCCCTAAAATGACCTGAAGGTTCTTCCTTTAAATGCAAAATCAAGACCTCAATTCCATATTAGTGGAAAATGCAATTAGCAATTAAATGAAAACTACCCTTCAAAGCAACTCAAAAAACACCCAATTGATTGCCCTTTTGGAAATTAGAACCATTCCATCCCGAAAAAATTCAAAATTCCCTTTTAATGATCCTCTTTAAAAAATTTCCTAATTACAAAAAGGGAACAAATCAAATTTTCAATTGTTATTTTGAAAAAAATGGGGTTTCTTTCCTTGAAATACCACAGTTTCTTAAAGGTTTTCCACCTGGACCAAAATCAACAACTTAAATCAACTTTTGGAGGAATCCAACTTTCGACCGTTCAATTCCTGACTTACCAAAAATTCCCACAAAGTTTAAAAATATTATGTTCTTTCCTAATAATTCCTCTAAAGAACCTAAAATGACTTTGTTGAAAATTTTCCTTTACAATGGCCAAAAACAAAACCAAATTGCTTCTTGAATCCAATTCCCTTCCTTAAAACTTACCCAATGTTTATTTAACACATTACCCAATTTGATAGGAGGAAACCGACTTTCCTTAAAACATTTCTCTTTTAACAAGCCCGTTTATAACTAATTACAAATGTAACAACAATTCATTTATATTTAAAGTGCCCCATCTTTTAGGCTTTCCCACAACCTTCTCAAAGGTTTATATGCACAAATCAAAACCAAATCCTTTCCTCCCTTCCAAATTTTCTCTAAACGTTCACCTTTATTAGTTTTTTCTATACCTTCATAATATAAAAGGTAATGTTAGGAAAAACTTTTCCTTTCTTCATAAGCAAACCACTCTTTTCTATCCCTTCAAAACCCATTAAAGAATTTAGAAACAATTGGGCCCCAATTTGAACCATCTAATAACAACTTCCACAACCCTTTAAAAGCCTTATAAAGATTATAAACAAACCGGATCCCCCAAATTACAATTTTAAAGTAAACCATTTTAACCCCTTCCTCAAAATACTACTTTTTTCACTAACTCCTTCCTTCCATTTTCTCTAAAAACTGTTTCATTACACACCCACTTTTAATATAAATGGCAAATATTAAAATAAAGTTTAAACCCAAATTTTCAAAAGAAATCTTTCCTACCAATTAAAAGGATCTAAAAGAAAATTGAAACAAGAAAAACCCTTTGACCATTTTAAAACCCTAGAAAAACCCCTTTCAAATAGTTTTTTAAATTCAAAACAACAGGTAATTTTTAGTAAATAAAGATTTAAAATATAATTTTTTTTTTATTAATTTTAGAAAAGATTAGTTTGGGTTTAAAAAAAGTTATTGAAATTAAATTTTGAAAGGGGTAAAAGAAAATCTTTTTTAACCCAATTGAAAAATTAACTGAAAATGAATCGATTGTTGAAGAACCCGAAACAGTTAAAACCCAATTTCAACTTTTCCAGAATTATTTTTTTCTTTAAATTTCATAAACAACTTTTTTTGGGTTTTGGGGTTTGGGAGAAAAAAGAGGGAAGGAAAGGTTGAAAAAGAGGTTAGGTTTGGGTTTAAAAGGTTTTGGGAATTGTTTAAATTTGATTTAACTGAAAAAGGGTTTTGCATTTTTTTTTTTTAACGATTTATTCAACCGAGGAAACTCGAAAGATTAAACCGAATTTTTCTTAAAAAGAGATTAAGTTTTAAGTAAAAAATTTTATTTTAATTTAGGGGCTGAGCAAAAAGGCAAAAAAACAAAAAACCAACTCGGCCATTTAATTTTAACAACTTCCCCCGGCCATCCCGAAAACCGAATTTTATTTATTGGACCAAAGACGAAGCCAACCAACCACTCGTTGGTTTCCTAGGTTTTTCCCATCAAGTTTTAATCCTTCCGATGGCACCTAATTCTAACATTAAACTTTCAAATTTTCAAATTTATTACAAATAGTAAATATGGTAACCGGGAAAATAAATTACTATCTAATGCATACTACGTATTTGTTTAAATTTTATCTTATGTGCCGTGAAAGGAAAGGAGGAGAGTAGGATCTATCCCTACTATGGATAAACGCAAAAAAGAGCGCCAAAGTTTCGGTTAATTGTGAAATGTGCATTTGAAAAGATCAAGAAAAAAGGTGAAAGGCAAAAAAATAAAAAGAAATGCAAAAACATATGAAGGAAAAGAAAAAGCCCATAAACAAAATCATAAAAAACATAGATAAAATGAAAACAAAAAGCAAAGTCACAAAAGAAACACATACAATGGACAAAAGCAAAGAAAGCCAACAAATGCAATGGGGCAAAATAGTAAACAAACAAAAGCAAAAACAAAAGACCACTTAAATAAAATAAATTGAAAATATTGGGGTACATGTCACCCTTCTTGAACTTATATCCAAACGCAAACATAAAATAATTAATTAATAAATAAAACTTTTTTTCCAACATAATCCCTCCTCTCTATCTTTATCTTCTTCTCTCTCCAAAGGAAACAAATCAATTAAAATGAATACACAAAAACATGTTTACAACCTTAACCATTGTTGAACAAGTAGTTTTAAACCTATGGTTTTTGTGCAATCATGCTCCTCCCCAGCAAAATTACACCCCCACCCGACGGAACATCAAAGTTAATCGAATATGAAAGACAAGTGTTGGGTGTTGGGACAACCTTTACTAGGCTCGAGTTTATCTTTTTCTATTGATTTCTTCTCTTGATGTTCATATCCTTAAATTTAGCTAAAATGATTTCTTTAAGAACTTAAATCCATTAATAGAAATGGGTTGTTTGTTTTAACCACATAGTTAAATTAGTTATATATTGATGATGATTTATTTTAATACTATGTAATTTATAACCTCAATAAAAAAAATTATTATTCGGTTTTTTATTGTTAACTGGTTTGAAATTTCATTTTTGATTTGTTTGATGGAATATACTTAAAGCCCATTACATATTTATAAACTAAATTTATGGAGGCGATGAGGACACTACAAGTACCTTAAATACACTAAGTTATAATATAAATATGTATTCATATTATATTAACGAAATGATTTATAACCATTTTAGTTGTGTATTTATTATATAACAAATATTAATAAATAATATTTAAAGATTTATTAGTTAATTATTAATAATTATATTAATAAAAACTAACTAAACCAAAATTAGTCATTCCCTAATTTAGCTTTATGGAAATCCAAGAGGAAAAAAACAAGAAAAAAAAAGTATTGTTTAGCTGGGATTGTTAAGAAGAATATTTTGATTTAATAAAATACAAATTGATCATTCGGGATTAATAACTTAACACAAAACTCTTTTTCCCTTCTTTTAAGGTTGGTTGATCGAACCAAACCCAAAACAAGGGTTTCGGTTTTTTTTTTTTTTTCCTGGGTATTCAAGGAATATAAAAGGGTAGGTGAATTCCGATTTTTTCAAAGTTATTACGACCTAGGAATGGTTGGTATCCTTTTTAAATTGGTAATAAGATAAATCATTTAATATTTTTTCTTGCCATTTTTAAATAATTAAAGTTTTTAAAACCTGAAATAAAAGGGTATTTTTATAAATTATTGCTTATGTAATAAATTTCATTTATTTCAATATTTTTTTATGGGTTCCCCAAATTTTTCATTACCCTTTTAGTAAAAAAAATAAGAAATATTTCATTTGTTTAAAAAATATAATTTTATTAAGATTTTTCTTGTTAAATTTAATAATATTGAACTTTATGCTTTTACTAAAATATTGACTTAGGGTTTATATATTTATGTTAAAACTTATGATTTGTTGGTTTTTTTCTACCCTTATTTTGGTCAAGGAAAAAATCCATCTATTTAATCTAATGGTTAACCCAAATTTAAAACTTAAACGTCATTTTTTTTTTGCTTTTGTCTTCCTTTTTCCCCTTTTTGTTTAATTTTATTTTATTTATTTTCATTAATTCCGTTTTTTTTAATTAACGTTTTTTTTTTTTTTTTTTTTTGCTTTTTTATTATTTTTTTGCTTTCACGTTTTCCGTTCCGTTTTAACCTTTATCCCGTTTTCCAACGTTTTCCCCATTTTCCGCGCCCATTTTCGTTCATTTCATCGTCTCCGTTTCATACTTTTCCTCCATTTTCAACGCGGTTTTTTTACGGTTTTTTGTCCATTTTATCGTTTTTCCGTTTCCTCCATTTTCACGTTTCCCGTTTTGACCGTTTCATCCATTTCAACGTTTTCTTTTTTTATGTTTTCATGTTTTTCCTTTTTTATACTTTTGGTTTTATCGTTTAACCGTTTCATATTTATATCATTTTCCCCGGGTTTTTATATTTTTTCCATTTTAACGGCCCCGTTTTTACGCCGTCGTTTACGCCGTCCGTTTTCACCCGTCCTTTTTAGGTTTTCCGTATTTTCTCCGTTTTAGCGCTCGTATTTATTTTATGTTTTCATGTACGCCGTTTGGCCCGCTTTTTACGCCCATTTTACGCCTCGTTTGACGCTCGTCCGTTTTATCGCATCCGTTTTATAAGTTTTGTCCGTTTTGTCCGTCGGGTTTTGTCCGTTTAACATTTTATCGTTTTCATTCGTTTTTAACGTTTTGTTCGCTGGAACGTTTTATTTTGATATTTTGGTAACTTATTTATCTCTTGGAATAACAAAGAAAGATAAAGATTACTTTTTATCAGTATGTGTTATCCCGGGAACCAACCAAGAATGTGGAAACGATTTTTTTTTTTTTTTTTTTTTTTTTTGTTTTTGAAAATATTTAAAAAAGGGAAAAAAAAAAGGGGGAAACGTTATGATACTTTTTAAATTGGGGTGGATTTTCATTTAATGGATATTGGTTTTATGTTTTATCGGAAAATTCAGGTTAATCCCAAAAAGAACAAAAGAAACACATCTTTATAAACAAAGGGAAAGCTCAAACACCGGTATCCCCGGTATCCGGGATATCACCACTTGTAATATCCACGTATACCGTTCCCGGATAAAGGATATCCCGGATATTATGGTGATATCCCCGGGTAATGTGATATCATGGATATCCTGATATCACCGGGTATATCGCGGATATCAATTGCAGGTATATGGATATCCTGGTGGCCCTTTTGTTTATAAAGAGTCCCTTAACCATTTTTTATTGAAACGATAATTTTTAAACCTATAAACCCTTCCGCTGATCTATTAAAATAAAATCCACCGGTTAACAGTTCCCTCTTTTTCGTTAAACACTTTTAATATTTCATATTATCAAAAACAAAAATCTTCCTAAATATTTTCAAAACACAAATAAAAAAAGAATCATCACAATAATATAATAAGTGATGTTTATTATTATTTCTTTCATATATACTTGGTAAAATACTAAATTTTATCACATTTGGTAAGAATGTAATATTTCACATTCTTTTGAGTTCAAACCGATAAACCATCGATGAAAATTAATACTTTTTTTTCCATGTTATATCAAAAAAAAATAAGTCAAAAAAATATCAAAAGAATAAAAAAGGAACTAGAAAATAGAGACTTGACTACCAAAATCAAACAATTTGGGTTAAATTAGCATTTTTTTGAACAAAATAAGAAACCAAAGAGACTTTAAAATTTTATTTTACTAAGGTATAATATCAAGTGATAGAATAAAGGTTAAAAAATATCGCTTGTCAATTATGATACAAAACTATCATGCGAAAATTATAAAAATATTAGAAAACACATAGGTGATAATAATAAAAATATTAAGAAGAAATATCTCGGGGATAAAAGGTTAAAAAACATCTTGTTTGTTTATGAAATACAAGTGAATTAGACATTAACTTTTTCTTATAAAATATCACAATTGATATTAGAATGAATATAATAGAGTTTAATAATACAAAAACGGAAAAAGGGCGTTAAAAAAATTCAAAAATGGCGAAACGGAAAAACGAAAAAATAAAATGAAAAGGATAAAATGTAAGAAAAGGGACAAAACGCTTAAACGAAAATTATAAAAAGGACAAAACGTTAAAACGGACGCGCAAAAAGGGGGAAAAAATGGAAAACGTAAAAAGCGAAAACGTATAAACCAAAAACCGATGAAACGATAAAGGGCCGTCAAAGGAAACGAAAACGGATCAAAGCATGAAAAAAAAAACAAACGTATGAAAATGGGCCGTATGAAAACGGACGAAAAAAAACAAAACGAAAACCAAGAAACGGACGAAACGGACAAAAAAAAAAAACGGTCCGTTTAAACGGACAAACGTGAAACGGACTCGAATAAACCATAAAACGGATGAAACGTAAAAACGGACGAAAATACAAAAAAGTGAAACGGATGCGTGAAATGAAAAACGTTGAAAACGGACAAAGTTGAAAACGAAACGAAAAATAAGAAAATACGAAACAATGAAAATGGAGAAACGTGAAAAAAACGAAGAAAATGAACAAACGTTAAAACGGACGAAACAAATGAACAAAAAAAATGTATAAACGAAAAAAAAAAAAATTTAAAAAAAAAACCGAATTATAAAATAAAAAAATAATAAAAGAAAAAAAAAGGTGAATAAAAAGAAAACAAAAGAAATAAAAAATAACTTTGTTTAAGATTAAATCTTGGGTTAATTCCCAATTAGATTAAACTAAAGAATTGGGATTTATCCCAGAATTGGATTTTAAAAGAAAAAAGTCATCGATTTGTTAATCTTTGATAAATTACAAGAGTTTTAATAGACAATACACGTTACTTGCTTAAAATTATGTTTTAGGTTTTTTTTTGGTATGTTTTGTTTATATTGGTATTTTGCAATTTTTAACATGGTCAAGGCATGTATCATGCTATTATTGATTATATGAACATAATTTGTGTTATTTGTGCTCAACAAGAATTTTTGGGCTGGCGAGCCAATTTATGTCAATATTGCGAGCTATTTTTTTTGGTTTTTCTTGTCAAAAAAAAGATTGGGTTTGATATTTCGGTTTGCCTAATTCGTTCTTGGTTGTTTTAAAATCAAGCATTTCCTCAAGTTTTTAAATGAAGAGAAGCTTGACATTAAGGCGTAAATAAACCTGATGTTAACTGTTACAATATTATTACCGGGGTGATAATACCAAAATATCAAGTTGGCTAGGTCGTTTTATCATGATCCTTACGGGCCTCTTTATTTACATTATGTATTAATGGTGTATTGTACATCAAATGTTATCGACGGTTTAATTTTTTTTTTGGCTCAAGGTTAAGGGAAAAAGTTGTTGGTCCAAGGATTATTGAGATAAATGATGCGCGATGATTGTCAAGGCTTATCATTTAAATTATTTGTAAAACTTTGAACCGTTTATTTTTTTCCATTAACCTTGCATCCAAGGGAATAATATTATAGACGTTCATGTTTATATCAAAAGTTGGAACACTTGAAGAAGATGTTTTAGCTATGGGAAGTTGCCATGTACATAGAAAGGGGCTTCTTTGTTTTGTAATGGAATAGCTACAATTTATTTTTTCAAATCGCTTTGAGTCCTTTTTATAAATTAAATAGTATCAAATGAATGTTAAACTTTAAAAGATATAAGAAATGGTTATGGTTTATTATGGAAGCTATATGTTATGAACATGCGGTATATATGGAGGAGTAAAACATGCATAACGCCGTTTTTGGTTGATCCGAGTGTCACCAACGGGTACCCAAGTATCCAGTATTTTCATGACGGTAGCACATTTCTTATCTACATCAATTGTTGGGATGAGTGCAACCTATGTTCTTTTGTTAGTCCTACGAGGCCTTTATATAGATACAAATTAGATAACAAATGTCAAATGCAAGACTTACAAAAAGAGTTCAATCTTATCATGGCCATCCATGCAAAGCTATTTTACCTTCAATTTTTTTAAATATTTTTTTTTGACATTTCTTCCGCATTCATTGTAGTGGATGTTCACCTTTAGCACAAAGGTCGTTTATCCTTGAATACATAAATAAATAGACAAAATAAAATAAAAGTTAACTAACAAACTAGAGTATGCATGAAAATTATAACATAAGTTAGAAGATAATGCACAATAAACAACATTAAGATTTACTTAATTTGAAAACTTACGAAGATACAAAGTCTTCTCAAAGTCTTTGAACTTTTCCAATTCAATTTCTTTTCATCAATCCGGGGGCTTTTTTCAATTGATTCTACAAATTATGAATCAAATATATAACAATTTCCTTCTTTGCGTAAAACATAACATAGAAATAACCTTTAACTCTTGTTTAAAGGGTTTTGAGGAAAAAAACAAAAATAAAAACAATAAAAAGAACTTTTATAACCAAATTTTTTTGTAAAACCAACCAAATTTTCAAGGGTTTTTTTGGTTTTAAATTTAAAACCCCTTAACCGGGGAAAAAACCAAAAAAAATAAATTATATAAATAAAAAATTTTTAATATTTATGGAAAATAATTTATATATTTTTTATAATATAAATATATTAAAAAAATTTACTTTAAAAAAAAATTTATTATAAAAAACACCCTTTTTTATGTTAAAATTTAAAATAAATTTGAAATTTTCAAAATAATTTTAATTTAAAATTATTTTATTTTTTAAAGTGAAATTTTTTTGTTAAACCCAAAACCGAACCAATTTTAATTCCAACGAATAAACCGAAAAACCGAAATTTTTTGAAAATTTGGTTTTGTCGTTTCATTGAAAAAAATTTTAAACCATTTAAGACCGACAACGAAACCCTGGCGAACACCCAACCACCCCATAAAAAGGCCATTTCATTAGAAACATTTATGGAAAAGGCCATTAAAAATTATTCCGGGCATTAATTTTTATTACAAAATTATTTTTTGTTAAACTAATAAAATCATTAAAACTATACGGGAAAATTTTAACAAATTTTAACTCAATTAAACACCCTTTAAATGGTGAGACAAAAAAAAGGGAAAATTTTACAAATCAAAACCAAAGGGGAAAAATAATTTTATACCATTTATAAAAAATAGGATTGCAGATTAAAAAGCCTTTTTTATAAAACAAAACCAAAAACACCCGGGGAGTTTCTAACGGGGAAGGTTGGGTTTTCAATGCACAAAGTTAGAAAAACCAACCCGCCCGTTTTAAGGAAAACTTGGGGGTTTATTGACCCCCGCCCACCATGGGGACAAACTTTTATTTTCAAAATTACCTAAACCCTTTCTTTAAGTGTTATCATTTTCCAAAATTCGAATTACACTTATGTTAAAATTTGAAATTAAAAATTAAATTAATTCTCATTCAATTTTCTTCCATTAACCCTTTAATTTAAATTATAATTTAAAAGCCCCACTAGTTTAAACGTGAAATAAATTCCAAAACCCAAATCCCTAAATGTTTTATTTCGAGAAAAAAATTTCAATGATTCTATTTTCCTTTTTTCAATACCTGTTAATAAGAATTGGATTCCTATTTCAATTAACCAAATTTTCCTTAGGTTGACAAATTACAATTTTGAACTTTGGAAACCACCAACAAACATCTTAACAACCCACGAGGGGCCCAAAGGTTTTTCTTCTTTTAAGGCAAACATTTTGTTTTAATTTCGCAAAAGAAAAAATTTAATAAACTAATTTTGTTTAAAAAGACAATCCATTACCTTTTCAATCAGTAAATACTTACTTTACTAAGATCCAAAAGTACCAAGGGGAAAGCCATTATTCATAAATCAACAAAAGCAATTTAGGGCCTTTTCAATTTCAATTTGCTTAATTCTATCATTCCTGGATTGCAACAACATTTAAATAATTAAATTCAAATTTAAAATAAAAAAATAAAATAATAAATGTTTAACAAAAACTTTATTTATTTAATAAAATTTTCCTTTTACTAAAATCTTACACAACAAAACTATTCTAAGAAGCCAAACACGCAAATGATTAATTTTTCCCTACCTTCTTGGACCTTTTATTGTAACTTTAAAAATTTCAACTGCTTGTTAAATAGGAATTGTCAATTTTTACCCTACCCTTAAGCAAAAGAATTGGCGGTTAAATCAATGGATTTTAATGAGGATAAACCAAGGAAAAAATTTTATCCAAAATTTGCTCAAAATTTATGAATTTTCCAAATTTGTTGCTTTTTCTTTCTAAGTTTTATACAAATTCTCAATTTTTATTTGTAAGTGGCAAAATGAACTTGTTTGGAATTTTAATATAACTATTTTAAGTAAGGAGAGTTGTTTAACCCTTTTTTCCCGGACGGACCATTTGTTTAAAAAATGTCCCTCAAGAAGAAAGGTTTTGGTAATTTGGGGTCTTTTGCCATTTGACATTTTTATCCCATTGTTTACCCCTTTTCATTTTTGGCAAAGGAAAATTTGAATGGCCTTAAAAAGGGAAATTAAAGAAAAAAGTGAAATCTACATCCCATTTAATTGAAACCCAAAATTTCACCCAAAATTTCTAACTAAAACTCATGTTTTGCGGGTTATTAAAATACCCCATCCCCTAATCATACGACCAAGGGGAAAGGGCCCCGGACTTCCGCCCGCATTGGCCAAGCGAAACCCACTGGGGGGGAAAATAAAATAAGGTGCCCAATTGTTCTTTATTAAACAATTTTTCACTTTTCTTTGGAGAAAACCTCCAACCCAAGGTTTTGTACAAATTTTAGGGTTTTAACCCTTTAAAAAAGTTTTGATTAATTCAAAGCTTAATTTGGGATGCCGTTCTCCTTCCCAAAGTGGTTTTTAAGATAAACTTAATTATTGAATTTGATTGGTTTTTTTTTTGTTGAAAGATCTAAAGAAGGCACTTTGGAAATCTTAATCTTTTGAACCCAATAACAAATTGTCAAAACACCAAGATTTATAACTATAATTCATTTTGTAAAAACCCTTTAAGTTCAAATTGAGGCCCCAATTGAAAAAAGCCTGAATAGATCAATAAAAGGAATATTGGAGTAAAAAACGAAACAATTTTAAATTACAACCTTTTGAATGTTCATTAGTTTAATAAAGAAAATGGAATCGGGAAATACCAAAAATCCAAACCAGTTTGTTTTCATTCCTAAAATTAAAAAAAAAATAATTTTAATTAATTGCAGTAACCCTTAAAGTTTATTAAACATCAAAAGTGGGATAAACTAAAATTATTCCCCAGGGATAAAATTCAAAAAAGAATTCCTTTAAAACCCACAAATTTTAACCCCAAAGAAAGCATGTACCAAAGGGCTTGTGCCATCAAGTAAAAAAATTTCCCTTAGACCCCTTTTAAACTTTTTAGAATTCATCATTTTACAGGAAGGTGATAACCCTAATTATAACATAAAAATGAAAGACCCGAAATTTGGTAAACTAACCAAAACGGAAACCATACCCCCAAGCCCAAATCCCCGTAATTTTGGGAAAACTTGGTTCCTCTTCTTTCCAAACAATTACCCAAAACCCACCACACCTTTCTCTTTCCCAACCACCTCCTCTTCCTTCTCACCGCAAACGGCACTTAGCCCCTTCAAGATGGGTTTTATCCGCCCTTTTGTAATTTTTCCCAAGAATTGTTAGGAAATTTGAATTTTGAAAGGGGGTTTCAAAGAGGAGAAAGGTTTTGAATTCCAAAGGCATTATTTTGGAAAAATTTTTGAAACACCCCGGCATAACGGGGTAAGATACTTTTCACAATTTGGGTACATCTGGTCAAAACCACAAATTGGGGAAACTAAACTTTAGAATTACAAACCCCAAACCCAAAAGAGAAAGTGCCACGGGAAATTGAATTTAAAAAGTTAAAATTTGAGAAACCGCCCCCCCCATTAAATCTAAGTCCGAAAAAAAAAAGCGTTACTTTCCCAAACCACTTCCCAACTTAAAATCAAAGAGGGAATGGAAAAGTTAAAATTTAAGAAATAAAAGGAAATCAAGAAAAATAAAAAATGTATTTTAATTGTTTCCCAAAAAAGGTCAAAAACCGGGCTTTGCCCCCACCAAAACTTTCCCCCAAATAAATTGAGATTAATTTAAAACGGGAATTTCCATTAAATTAACCCAGCCTTAATCAAACTTTAACGCCTTCAAACCAAAAAAACTTTTAAATAATTTTAACTTTTCGAAAATACGATGCTTTATTGGAACCTTGGTTGGCATAAAAAATTAAGAAAACACAAATTTCTATCTTAAATCGTCCGGACAATTAAAGCCTTGGCATTGGGGTATGGCACCATTTCACAAAAAGAACAATAAAACCAAAAACCCCGCCCTTTCATCATTCCACCCGAAACATTTATTTCGAGGAAGTTCCTTTACAGGGTTTTCATTGAAGGGATGGGAAATTATTTTGGATTGCCACCGAAAAATTAAATGGAGAAGGATATGAACTAAAAAATCCTAAACCCATGTACATATTTGAATTAAAGATTCAAACGAAAACCCTAACAATTAAAAGAAGATCTTGAAATGGTTCGATTTTGCGGAAAGGTAAAAGTTGTCCCCTTTACCAATCAAAAACCAAGGTTTTAAAGAAAAAGTTCTTTAAGGCTTTAAACACGAAAAAAAACCAATAGAGTAGACTTGAGTACGTTAGAGTACATTGACTTAAATAAGAAAAAAAAAAAAAAATATAATAAAAAAAAAAAAAGAAATTAAAAAATTGAGAAACAAATAAAAAAGAAAAATTAAGGCAAAAAAAAAAAAAAAAAAACGAATTACCATCTACATCTATCCTTTAAATTAGTTGTTTTTTCGATTATTTTAGTTTAGAGTAAGCATTTGTGTAAGCCACTCATAATCTTTGAATTGACCATTCTCACTCGATCAAACTTTAACTCTACCATTTAATTTATACTTTTGAAAACCTAATGTTAAGATCTGTTATTTATAAATAACTAACCTACAATCATCGAGTAAGTAACATTTGCAATGCAGACCACATAAAGATTTTTGACTTGCCACCACTAAATAGCCTATCCCACCAAACCCTTATTTCCTACAGTAAGCCTAACATTACAACCCTTTAAAGACCTCTTTGATAGTCTTTCTAGGTGCTTCGCCAAAGCGATGGAGGTTTGATCTATTCTCAAGCCTATGGTAATCTATGTACTAGGACCGGTTAATGAGTGTTTATCTTCCATTTCCTATATTGTTATATTTCATTTATACACCGAGAGAGATGTGAGTATCCAAACACCCCATGTGAGGTGCTAGTATGTAATTCGTGCTTGTTATGACTTTCATGGGCTTATATGTGTTGTGGACCGTTTGAATTAATCTTGCATGACCCTAACTTATAAATTAATTGGCTAAAAGCACATTTGCTTGAGGACAAGCAAATAACAAGTGTAGGGATATTTGATAAGGTTTTAAAGGTACCATTTTGAGGGTCGTTTAAGTCCTTATTTGATCACTTTTGTATCCGTTATTGCTTAATATCGTTCCTTTTCACTTTTAGGTCTCGTGAAGGCAAAATCTGGAATGGCACTTATTTGGACGAAAAGGCGAATATATGAAGAAATGGCCAAAGTCGAAATCATGACACTCACAACACCGAATGTGAAAGCGACGGCGTCGGGAGATATTTGCGCTGCGCCGTCGGAGAAAGTTCATGACGGTCGAACTAAAACTCATGTTTTCAAGAGACGGCCTAGTGTGAAAGAGTAGGCCGTCGCTACTCGGATCGCCTAGATGCGATCCGCACGACGCCGAGTCAAGAGGACGGCCACGGACATAAGGTGACGCGTCGCAAGGTTAACGCGCCAAGACGAAACCCTAATGGCGGCGACACGACGGGCGCCACTAAACATAAGGTGACGCGTCGCAATTGTAATCTTTATATAGAATCCCAATTTTCGGTCTTTGGTGGAGAGTCTTTGGAGTAAAACCTAAAACCGAACCTAAGGTGTCTTGTACAAGATTTTAGGGTTTTAACCCTATCTTACACCAAGATAAGTCTTTGCTTCATTAATTCAATTATGTCTTTGATTATTTGTGTGTATGCTTGCATGTTCTCCATGTCCAGCTAATTTATTTGTGTGTTTGCTTAGGTAGTATGAAACTTAATTATTGAATATTGATTGGTTGTTTCTTATCTTAGTTGATTAATGATCTAGTAATGCGATAGGTCATTCGTTGTGTACTTAATGCTTGATTCATCTTTGTGAACCTAGAGTATGATTACCGGTGATTGTAGTCTAAAACATCCAGAAGAGTGCCTTAGAGTAGGAGTCTATAATCTACTGTGGATTTGTAGACAAGACCCTTTGGTAAGTTCAAAGAGTTAGGGAGAAACGACACCCCACAACTTAGAAACACAACGCAACTAGGAATAAGACGTGACACTCAACCATCAATAGGAGATAATTAATGAGTAATACAAACTAAGTAAACACATCTTTAAACTATCATCTGAGCACATTAATTAGACATAGACTCCCACAACCTTAGTTTAGATAATTAGATAATAGTAGAGTAATCGGTAGAAATACCAAACCCCCTTAAACCAATTAGCATTGGCGCCTTGATCTATCTCCAATATTTTGTCAATGTAAGCAGATCTTGATTCCTATAGATCTTGATTATGTATGCTACTTCCCTAAGTGCTTCATCGAGAAACATTTACCAAGATAGGCTTTCACCTCATTTAGACTTGGTATATGATTTCCCATGATTAATATGTCATCGACATACAGAACAAGGAAAGTAACACGACTCCCACTAGCTTTGTGATATACACATGGCTCATCAAGATTCTGAGTAAATCCAAAACTTTTGATTTCTCCATCAAATCTTTTATTCCATTGCCTTGATGCTTGCTTGAGTCCATAAATGGACCTTTTAAGCTTGCATACACGGTTAGGAAATAATGGATTTACAAACCCCTCAGGCTGTGCCATATAGATGTCTTCATCTAGACGACCATTCAGAAAGGTGGTTTTGACATCCATTTGCCAAATCTCATAGTCATAGTGTGCAGCTACAACTATGAGAATCCTAATAGCTCTTATGTCCGCTACAGGAGATAATGTCTCCTCATAATCAATGCCATAGGTTTGAGTAAAACTTTAGCTACTAGACGAGCCTTGTAGGTGTGTACATTGCCATCCATGTCAGTTTTCTTCTTGAAGATCCACTTACTTCCAATGACTTTAGCATTGGGAGGAAGGTCAACTTCAATCCGTACATCATTATCTTTCATGGATTGCATTTCCACATTCATAGCAATCGCCATTTATCCTTTCGGGATCACCATGGCGACCTTATAGTTAGCGTGTTCATTAAGATCCCCAACTATATTTTCCTCCACCCCACGTTAAGACATAGACGGTCAGTGCACGATAGTCCTTTCGACTCACGAATGGGAACAACTTCGTGAGGGCGCCTAAGCTTTTAGGCTCTTCTTGAAGTTGACTAGTATTATCGAAGGTGTTGTATCTTCTTGATCATATTCCGATCATATACTCTCCCATCGAAGTTCTTGAGATATGAGATTCCTTTCAAGGAAATCTCCATACCTAGCCACGATGACTTTGTTCTCGGTGGGTAGTAGAAGTAGTAACCATAGTTTCCTTAGGGTATCCTACAAAGATACACTTAACAGATCCGGGTTGGAGCTTATCGGTGAGTCACGCTTAACAAACGCCTCACATCCCTGCACCTTTAAGTAAGAAAAGTTGGGAGTTTTTCTATCCATATTTCATATGGAGTCTTAACAACCTTCTTCGTTGGAACCATATTCAAAATGCGAATAGCGCTTCAAGGCATAATCCCAAAAGTAAAAGGGAGAGTCGAAGTTTAAACATTGATCGTACCATGTCAAGTAAGGTACGATTTCCTTTCGATACACCATTTTGTTGTAGAGTATAAGGAGATGTGAGTTGTCGGATAATTCCACACTCACTAAGTAATCTTTGAACTCTTGACCTATATACTCACCACCTCTATCGGATCGAAGAGCTTTAATCTTCTTACCGAGTTGTAATTCTACTTCACTTTTGAAAACCTTAAATGTTTCAAAGACTTCATGTTTATGTTTAAGTAAATAAACATAACCATAACGACTGAAATCATCTGTAAAGGTTAAGAAGTAGGTAGCACCACGTTTTGACATATGTCTAAGTAGACCATACACATCAGTGTGTATCAATCCAAGTAGATCAGAAGCCCTTTCCACTTGTGTTGAAAAAGGGTTCCTTGTCATTTTCCCAGCTATGCAAGACTCGCATTTGTCAAATGATTCATCATCGACCGTTTGTAAAAGCCCATCGCGTTGCAGCTTTTCCAAGCGTTTCTTGCCTATATGGGCAAGGAGACAATGCCAAAGATAAGAAGAGTCATAGTTCGACTAGCTCTTCTTATTGCTAATGCTATACAAAGAATTATTTTCATTGGATATACAACCATCCATATCAATTTCAAACACACCAAGCATAGGAATTGCATTAAAATAAAAAACATTATTTAAAGAAACTTAAATTCCATAACCGGTAAAAGTGTACACAAAACCAATATCTTTTAACAAAGAAACTGAAATAACACCCCTAACAATGGAGGGTGCATAATGACAATTATTTAGTTCTAAAATTAAGCCCGAAGGCAACACTAAATCAAAAGTCCCTATGGCTTCGGCTAACCGCACGCTTTCCATTTCCAACGTACAAGTATCTCTCTCCACAGCCGCCTTCCTTGCTCCTCTAAGTCCTGCGATGTACTACGGATGAGTACCACATCCCGTATCATATATCCAGAATTTTGATTATAAGGAAAAGAAAATAATTCAAACATAAAAATACGATGAGCTATGCACCATCTTATTTTTATTCGAAGGCACTCATTCGATATATCGGATAGTTCCGCTTCCGGTGACACAGTGAGTTACTGATGGTGGCAAGCTAAACTTTTTAGGATTCTCCTTTTCTTTGTGGTTCTTCCTAGGAGTGGTGGGATGACAACTTGTTTCCTTTCCTTTTCCTTTCCCTTTCTTATATGCTATCGGCTTTGGCTTATTCACCATACCACCTTGTATTGCTAGTACAACAGTGTAGGAGCCTTCTTTGGCAATCTCTTCTCAAGTCTAAAAGCATTGCATGTAACTCATTCATTGTCTTCCCGTGCAATGCATGTTAAAATTTTGCACAAAATCACCAAATCGCTCCCGATTAAGTGGAGTGATTGATGAGGCCGACACATACATCGTTGGAGTAACCACGGAATGAGATTCTCCAATTAGTCCAAGTGATGTTTCATCTCGAGGACGTGGTCGGAGACAGATTACCAACCTCACGCTTGCGCCTATGAACCTTTTCAATCAATTCATACAGTTCATTTAGTGGCTTCTCAAACATACGTTTGAGTTCATCTAGCATGCTCATAGGCGGATAGTGCTCAAATTGTTTTTGCAATTGAGCAGACATCCCCGAAAGCATTAGACACGCCACATCATTATGCTTCTCATATGCAACACGATACTCCTCTTGTTCTAGAGTAGTAGCCGTGTCGAGAGGAGCATTAGGAAGAGGTGTAGTCAAAATATCAAGTCTTTTGGCAACACGAAGGATGATCCTAAGTGCACGATGCCAATCATTGAAATTAGGGCCAGTCAGCTTGTCTCTTCCAATCATATCTTTGAAAGCAGAACTCATTAAGCTCATAGTGTTTTCAGTTGATGAGCCATCTACGTAAAAAGTTCAAAACCATAATTAGTATTTTGATAATTTTCCTTTTCAATAAACAATTAAATACCCAAGGTTCATATTCATATAACCAATTAATTATTATTGAAAACTAGGATCCAAATTGTCATAATCTCATCACGTCAGTTGATCTGCTAGTAATGAACCTTATACAAAATGGTAAAGCTTTTGCTCAATTGCCAATTTCAATTGCAATTCCTAGATTTATGGGATTTACATATAGCCAATTTCAATTGCCATGTAAACATGTTTTATCCCATCTTATGCCTTGAGTTGCCAGTTCTCACCGCCTAACTCAATTAAGTCGTCCAACTTAAGAAACTACAAAATCGGCCATGCCCGTTCTCACGACACGTGGACATTTTACCCTTTGATTACGATTTAAGTCACGTTCTCACGAAAATAAAAGGTAATCTTAGGTGTTTCCGTTTCGCTGGATGGCATATAACTTAAATTAAAGGGTAATAATTTTGATGTCAAATCAAATATGTACAAATATGTCATGCATTCATCTTCGTAGCATAGTTTTTATTAAAACATTTATATCTTTGTTTTAATGATTTAAGCTTTTCATCATCAAATTTTAATCGAGGTATTGGATAACCAATTAAAGAATCATCTTAATTACCACTATATCCTACTACTGCATGAGTCATAAGACCCAAGTTATTCGGATAATTACCACAAAAGTGGCGCGTAGAAATTAAAGTAATTCACCCTTAAGATTTTATGCACACATATAGAAATACTTTGTAGCTCCATTAAGGCGCACAAACGAGCGGAGAATCAGGTCAGCGTGAAGCATATTAAAAACTCTCATCTTTAGGGTCACAATTTAATGCGTACCTTCCTTATACCCATCACACAGTTTGTCATTAATGGGTGAGCCGTTCTAACTATTTTGTGCAAAAATCAATCAATTAAACGATTACGATTACTATGCTTAAAAATACATATTTTACCATTGTTTAGGTCAGTTTATTTTTCTTATAAAAATACCCTTGTTACACATAACAAACAAGCAAGTATTTTAAAAAATAAACAATGAATGCATAACATAATAATAAGTCATGCACATCAAATAGCAACATGCAAACCTTTTTGATAAATCCTATTAATAATCAATTCTAGATCTGTCAATATGTATATGTTTAATTAAGACTCTCACCCGTTTTCAACAATGTACAAAGTAAGCCACATGCATCGAATCATCGATTGCGTGAGTCCGAAATCAAACACATACCACATAGCACACAATTGATTAAATAATAATGATTGAGGTCTTCCCCAATTTTAGATCTATCATAATATTTAGTGTATATCACTTAACCAAGTAAAACATACAATAAAAGCAGATCCATGACAAAACATGCATGTATATATCATGGATATAAATCACACTTAACAATTAATGCAATTAAACAGAGTTACGCAATACACATAAAATTGCATGCGACCTAGGGTTTCTAATCCAATTAAAATTGAAGTTTACAAAACCCTAATTAGGGCACCAAAAAACGCCCCCCCAAAAAATTAGGGTTTAGGTTTTGCAAACCCTAGATCTACGCATACAATTAATAACACAATCATGTTTATTTTATTTATGTGTTTCAGTAATTAATTACTTGTTATACAAGGCTCATGATGCCACTACTGAGTTTAAGATATATGAAACATAATAAAATCATATAGAAACCACAGAGTACACATCGAAAGACTTAGAATCATAACAGTAATTAACTAACTGAATTAAATGCGTAACGTACCTCTTGCAAATGGTCAAATCTCTTGAACAAAGCAGATGAAGTGGTTTAAAGAGTTGTCCCTTACCATTTTACAACTCAAACCAATAGGTGTAAGAATAGTGTCTTACTACCACAGTTTTATACACACGAATTAACCGCGAATCAAAGCGATTGCTAGATCTAACACAAGTCCTTGTTTTATAAAAAACAAAACCAAAAACACCCTTTGGAGGGGAGTTTCGGCCGAAGTAAGCAAGAGGGAGGAGAAGAAAGATCTAGGGTTAATTCAATGCACAAAGTTATGAAAAAACCTTAACCCTAGCCTTTGTATATATAGTGGATGGAAAACTTGAAAGAAAAGTTAGGGTTTAGGGCTTGGAGAGCCCCCCTTGTTCGGCCACCCTAAGAGAAGAAAAGGGGATTCCAAATCTTTTCCATTTTCAAGATATTCACCATATATTCTCCCATTTAACATTTAACGGTCGTTAGTCATTTCCGTTAAATACTTAACGATCGTTAGACGGACTTTATGTGTAATAATTAACCGCAATCATTCACATTAATTATTAACTTTAATTCTCATTCGCTAATGTGTGCAATCCCATGGTCACGAGTTCGAATCCGGACATTTACGTATTTATAAATATATACATTTCCAACAAGTTACACGTCCCTCAAGTAATGAAGACTCGTCCGTCAGATCAAAAGGAACCTCAACTACTTTCGTGTGAATTACGCCATGGTGATCCTTCTTATACGATTCCTCGCCTCATTTTCCAACCTATTTCAATGATTACTTTTTGATTGTGTTTGTTGGTTGGTTCTTTCTTTATTTTTTTGTGATCCACGTAATCCTGTTGTGGCGTGTTTGATGACCGCCTTGTGCTTTTGGCTTTAACTCGTTGACTATTTTCGCTGGCTTGTACTTATTAGTCGAATTATTATAATAGCTACAAGCCCATGCATTACTTGTTATTTACTTTCGGCTTAGCCCATGTTCTTATCTTATTTTTCAAGACGTGTGATGTAATTATTCTTGGTCATGAATAATAATTCAAGATGGAGTTTTTTCAATCCTAATATGGTAATCGAGCCCTAAATACCCTCCAAAGGAAAACACTCAACCGAATATTAACCCTAAAAATGGCACACCAAAAGTTTTCGGTTTCTTCATGCATGCCACATACCGCCACTTCTTTAATATTGCTTATCACCTTTAATTGCATAGTCATCCACCGCCACTTATTTAATATTGGTTACCACCTTTGGTTTTGCTTAGTCATTAAACACTTTTCATATTGTCACGCTTTTATTTTGCTTATTTAATTGCACCATAGTTTGTTGCCATATATATATTTTTTCATTACTTTGTCGCACCTATTGTCGCTCCAATGACATGAGCGTGTAACTTAAATTTTTCCCACTTTATACCTATTCATATCCCATTAGTTATACGAACCAAGCTACAGTACAAGTACACTCTAACGCTAATTCTCAAGTCCAATCCCCTGTATACATTCAGCAAACCACTCCACAACAATCCTCGTGGGCTGGTTCTATTCCTCAAGCGCAACAACCTGTCCAATATGTATTTGTGCAAACAGGCCCAAGCCTAACATCCATTTCATGCCAAACAGCCCCACATGCCCACTTAGCTATAGCCCAACCTGGACAGCAGGCCCACTTCACATCTCTTTCATTCCAGTTTGCTAGTTCGGTTCCTGTACAACATACGTGACAACCTATGGTGTCTAATTTTAGGACTCAAGTTATGCTTCCGCAGACGTACCGCACTATGACTCCTCAAGATACCTCTTGGAACATGGACACCGGAGCATCTTAGCGGACAATACATGTATACTCACCTCCTTTAGTAATTCAAGCATTTATTCATCTGTATATGTTGGCGATGGCCAGTCTATACCTGTTACTCAGTCAGGACATAGCTAATTGTACAATCCTCATAAACTACTACACCTTAATCATATTCTTGTCACACCCCACATAATTAAAATTTTAATATATGTTCGTAAATTTACGCGTAATAATGATGTGTCTGTTGAATTTGATGCATATGGTTTTTCTGTGAAGGATTACCAGACAAGTCGCCTTTTTCTCCGTTGTGATAGCACGGGTGATCTCTACCCAGTTACACAACACTAATCAACACATCCTCCTTTTTCTTTGCTTTCGTTTAGTCCTACTACGTAGCACAGATGTCTCGGGCATCTTGGGGAAGATGTGCTTCGTCTTTTGGAGTCTAGTAATTTAATTTCTTGTAATAAATCAAATTCGTCCGCTTTGTGTCATGCTTGTCAATTAGGTAAACAAATAAAGCTTCCGTTTTATAATTCAGAGTCGCATGTTGCTTCTATTTTTGATATTATCCACTTGGATATGTGGAAATCCCCTATTCCGAGTGAAAGCGGTATCAAATATTATGCTATTTTTTTTAATCATTTTTCGCATTTTGTTTGGGTTTATCCTTTGCATAAAAAATGTGAGTTGTACGATAATTTAGTTGCTTTTCGCGCTTATGTTAATCAACAATTTGATGTAGATATAAAGGCTTTACAATGTGATCATGGGGTGAATATGACAACACCCGCTTTCATAACCTTTTTCGCAAAATGACATTCAATTTCGCTTTTCTTAACCGAAAACCTCACAGCAAAATGGCAAATCTGAACGTATATTGCGTACTATTAATAACCTCATATGCACCTTGCTCTTTCAAGCTCATATGCCCCCTCCTATTGGGTTGAAGCACTTAATATGGTTGCTTATATTTTAAACATTATTCCCTCAACTGCCATTCAAAATGAAGTACGTTATACTAAACTTTATAACAAATTACCCTCCTATGACAATCTACGTGTATTCAGGTGCCTTTGCTATCCCTATATACATGTTGATCATAAACTTCAACCACAATCCACTCCTTGTGTGTTTCTTGGTTACCTCGACCATCACCGTGGATATAGATGTCATGATTTGTCTTCAAACAAGATTATTCTCTCCAGGCACGTTAGATTTGATGAGGACACTTTTCTTTTTTCCAAACTCCACGATTACACATTTCTAACTTATGATTTTTTGTCTACTATAACATTACAAGCGCCTACCATATCCCTCGTAGCCCATGACCCGCCTGGCCCAATGCGCACCGCTTCCCCAAGCCCACTGCCCCACGCAACACTTGCACCCAATATCTCTCACGAGCCAATTACCCATCAGCCCGCTACCATTACTGCCATACAACCCACCGCTCCTATACACTCTCAGCCCAATATTGTTACTGTTGACCAATGTGACACACGGTAATTTTTCACTTATTATTAAATAATAAATGGTAATTTATTATTACTAAGCATAGTCATTAAGCATGCATAAGCTTGACCTATTATTTGAGTGGATAACTCACATACAGTAGCCTATTACATTTCTTTTGCATTCATTTCATCATGAAAATATTGTGAAACGATTGTCTTATGATTTAAAATTATAAGACGAAAGGGTATCTCGTTTTCCCCAGTGACCGACACCGCACGCGTACCGACACTGTGATAAGGGCAAATAAAACAGATGGTAAATACCCGGAATGGAAAAATATTACCAAGACAATAATAACTCAGAAACATGTTCACAAGATATTACATTATAAACGTTATCAAACTTTAATACTTCAGTCACGGCTTTAATATCGCGGGACACAAAATACTTAATATACCTTTCACTTAAATAATAACTCTTAATATCTAAAAGTATTATCACAAAGTGTATATTATACATAAATTTAAGATGATAATAAAATCTTCCTTTATAAAAATTAGAGATATCAATCTCTGTGTCTTCTCCCCTCACGACAAAAACACCAAGAAAGAGAAAGAACACAAAAAGCAGTAAGAGAAAAACTAGCCTTTTTCTTCTTCTCTATACCGCATCTCGTAGGTCAAATATCCCAAAGAAGAAACCCAACACCTCCTTTCATCATCTCCAACTCTCCTCACCAAAATCATGAATTACTTTGTCTCATAAAACCTTCTTGAGGTGTCCACCGTCATTCGAATGGATACAAGAGCTTCAAGACAAAACCACAAAAGAGAAGCACACATCTATATCACTTCACATAGGGTCAAAGCTCAAGACTATCTAGGTTGCAGAAGTTAGCTTAATTTGGCTTCACACCAAGACCTCAAGATGGAAAGAAGAGTCAAGGTACTCCAAAGACACCTCTCCAAATAGTGGTGAAGGTAGGAGGCGCCCAAATCAGTTTCATCACCACTCTCACAAGAAAATTAGGGTTTGTAGAAGTTAGGGTTTTCAAAAATTGATTTGGGGCTTTTGAAATTCGGGGTTGGTATCCACCAATTCTAGCATCAATTTGTCAAAATCAAGAAGGACTCGAGGTCATTCGGCATCTTCTATTCGGCTTTGTACTCGACCCACCTCCAAAATTTGTAAGAATAACATGTTTGTTGTGTCTTTAAAATTCATCTTGTTATGTTTTGAAAGTGGAGTCGGGTATGACCCGCGTTGATTCTCATTTTTTTTCGAATAAAAAATCATTAATAAAATGAATTTATGGTTGTTAAACCCTATTAGATCATATATATTTTGTTAGTACTACTTGAGAAATCTTGGGTTGATAATCAAATGATTATTTGGTCATGTTAGGATTTATCCTTGTCGCTAGTTTTTGTTCATCCATTTCATTCGAGAAGTAGGCACCAAGAAAATTAGAAGGGTTAAGTTTTATAAAAATTCACTAGTATCTTAATATTGAATCTGGAAAAGGGATGTTGATCGTGACATTCTTGTGTAGTATTCGAAACTTGCGTATAAACCTTGGTACCTTGCATCGATAAATCCATTACTTTCGGTTATAATATTTGTTACCTTAGTCGATGTCGAGTCGTTGTTAGACTCGACTGTGAACCCCCCTTAGTACTCACACTAACTGAAGTTCATGTTATGATTTGTCCGTCGACAAATCCGTGAGACTAAATAAACTACTTCTTTAATTCTTGTAAACAAACGTCTTGTCACTAGGAGATGTATGAAAATGAAATATGAGTAAATATTATTATCATGAAATCAAGTCATGACTTACTAGTATACATGTTGATGTCGGGATGAAATCGATGTTGAGTAGTACTCAACTATTATGGTTTTATCATTTTCTTTGATCTAACATGTTAAGATTCACATGTTGGCCTCGAATATCATTCGGATTATTATAGCCTAATCAAGTGGTGAAGATGTGTGTCGAGCACATCAGTCATGACACCCTTGGTTTGAGCATGACTCTGAGTTAACGGCATATTACTTGAAGTATTTAAGCTACCTTTCCTTTGGCGTCCAAGATAGATGCACCAACATTAAAATCTTGATGTGTAATATGTTAAAATAAATTCGTGATATCGCTTTCAGATAGCATTGGGCGCACCATGAATGCCTCCCAAGGAAGTGTCTATTTCATCTTTGGGCCAAAGCCCTTCTCTCATTTGTATACTACTGGGCCTAGGCCCAATTCGGTTCCCTACTACTAACGACACCGGTCACAACCCATGAGGGTTTCGGGGTGTTCGTTTGGGTAGTCTAAGTTATCCCCAAAATAAAACTCGAAACGAAACGGAAGACAATTATAAAACCAAACTCATTTGCCACGTATTTGGAATCTTCGACCTTAGATATATATATACATATATGAGTTAACAAGTGAAAAAGTGTAAAAGTTTTAATACAAGAAACAAGTGGTTAAAGACACATTTTACTTAATAATGTTCGTAACAAAGTTTAACGTCAATGTGTAAACAAATGTATGTCAAGTAAATTCCTAGTTGAGAACTATAAATATTAAGATCAAATTTTAATAATTAAATGAAGACTACTATATCATTTTGTCAATTAATAAACTTGAGAGTCTTCAAATGTAACTTAAGTATTTTCTAAATACAATTAGAAAATAAATCAATTATATTTGATTTTGACAATACTATTATGTGTCAATATAAATAAGTATATATACATTCTATACTTACTAGAAAAACCTTTCAATCATTCTTACAAACTAAATGTTGGTTTTAATACCATTATACAAGAAAACAATATAAATTGAACTATTTTAAGTAGGTGATACTTAAAACTGATGGATCTAAACACACATCTTGTGTTAGTGATACTTTGAATTATATTAATAAGCACGCGGAATATACTTAGTAATACTTAGAAGATGGATTGTATGATGTAATGTAAGTGAACAGTTTAACACAAAGCTCCAATATTATTAAGAAATAATACGAGTGATCTTGTTTATCACTAGGGTTACACCTTGAAGCTTACGTGAGTAATTCGTACGTACTCTAAACAATGACATAGGATCTCCTTTTATAGCACAAGGAGTCCTTTACAAGATAAGTATAATCTTAACAATATAGAATGTACACAAGATCTTTTCTATACTTATCAATATACGTCTACATAACAATTATCCTAATAGCAGTGGTAATAATATACTGGCAGTGGTAATGAGTTTCCACTGCTAGTGTAATCTTCAACAGTGTCTTCCACAAGACTATCAGTGGTAACTGTTAGTATTATTCCCAACAATCCTCCCCTAAACTTATGATTTCTCTGCAAATCAATAAGTTTCTTCAATCTGCATCTTCTGTAAGGATTCGGGGAATTCTTTCAAACACTTCACTTTCTCCTTAATTCCTGAATAGCTCTTGAACATTGATCTTGAAGCCTAAGTAACAATGCTCTGACCTTCTCATTATCTTCATGAACTCTTATTGTCTTACACAACATCACAATGAGAGTTCCAGCTCTGAGTGGGTATTCTTTCTTAGCAAACATGAATGCATCCACTCCATCTGATGTAGAAACATGATAAACTTCACATGAATCATAATAAAACCATTTAGTACTGTGACATGAACATGAGAATTTCCAAATCATCATTAGTATCCGTTCATAGAGCCTTCTTAGATTAATTCATAACCGCATTTCCTTCATATCTTTGAGATTTTCAAGATCAAACCTTTCTTGAACCAATCTCCACAATGTATCCAGATCATGTCTGTCACATGCTTTGATGAGTTCTTCAAATTGAATGAATGATGAAGTTTCACCACCTAGCCTTGTAATCTTTTATTTGTAGCAAAATTGCTAGCAGTAAACACTTCCTAATCAATAATAGAATGTCTAACTTGCAGTGGTTTAGGATAAAAATATTCTACTTCTATCAATATCATTCCAGTCATCTATTCTTCAGTGAATTTGTTGGGTTTTTGGTTCCTTGGATTAAGAATTATTCTAAGTATTTGATAACCACGGACAGAGTTGATGAAACCACGGATAGAAGAATGGATCCACTGCTGAAGACAAACCGCGACTAGTAGTATTGTGTAACCACGGATATTGTAATGAAACCACTGCTAGTCTTGTATAGTCGGTTTAATATTTTGTATTAGATAAATATGGAAAAGATTTTTGTCTTGTAGGTTACGTATTGTATTGTGTAAAGGACTCCTTAGCCTATAAAAGGAGGTCCTAGGTTAGATTAGATATACGTATGTTTTTGTATCCAAGGTCGATACACTTCAAGGTTGTAAAACCCTAATACTGATTAGAGTATTCGTATTAATAATAATATTGAGGTGTTGAATGTTCATTGTTCTTCTTCTTAAGATTAAGTATTAAATTCCGCGTAATACTTAATAAGTCTTTGTTTAAGTCAGTTTCTACATTAGATCGTTTGCTCAACTGGGATCAACAAGTGGTATCAGAGCTTGTGATCTAGAAACTGTAACCAAGAAGAAGTTTTGATTAAGTTCTATTCAAGAAAGCTAAGATGTCTGACAAAACTCACATGGTAACTGCATCTAAGGTGCCCATGCTCAAGCATGATGAGTATCAAATCTGGAGAATGCGAATGAGGCAATACATTCGTATGATTGATTATGTCATCTGGGATGTTGTTGAAAAAGGTGATACTCTTCCTAAGAAGGGTGATGATGGTAAAGAGATAGCTATTGTTAGTGAAGTCGACAAGGCTAAAAGGAAACTGAAATTAAAGCTCATAGTATTCTCTATGGGAATACCTAATGAGTATGCTTTGGACTTTGAAAGATATGAGTCTCGCTAAAGAGTTATTGGATGCTCTTGAAACAAGGTTTCTTTGGTAATGAAGCTACAAAGAAATCAAGGAAGAATATGCTCAAGCATCGCTTGAAAACTTCAACGCTCTTAGTGGAGAAAAACTTGATGGCACTTATAATAGACTTCAAAACTTATCGACCAATTGAAGTCGGTGGACTACAATGTTATTCAAGAAGATATAAATTTGAAGTTCATTAGAAGTTTAGCACCTGAATGGGCTGTTCATACAATTGTGTAGAGAAATAAGGAGGACTTTGATAAGATGACTCTAGACAATCTCTACAACAACTTGAAGGTTTATGAGTCTGAGAACAACGTTGCTGGTGCATCTTCTACTAATCAAAACATTGCTTTCGCTTCCACTAATCACAAAAGTTCACAAGATGTATCCACTGCCGCTTATGGTATAACCATCGCTATTGCAAACAATACCACCGTTAGTGATAATGTCGTTGATGGTGCAATTTGTGCTTTCGGGTCGATTTAACTACCGAGTGTTCTTGTCTTGAATCAAGATTTAGATCAAATTGATCCCGATGATCTTGAAGAGATAAATCTTCAATGGCGATGGCTATGTTGACTCTCCAAGCAAGGAAGTTTCGAGGAGGACCGGAAGGCAAGGTTAAGTATGATGGTCAAAGGAGAGCTGGATTTGACAAAAGCAAGATGGAGTGCTTTAAGCGCAAGAAGAAGGGTCACTTTGCTAGGGAATGTCGAGCTCCTAAGAGGATCAAGGCATCAAGAAGACCATCAAGAGCTCGCTACTTCTTCAAAGATTAGTTGCTCAAGATGGTATTGGAGACTATGACCTGGAGTGATCAAATTGAAGAAGGTCCCAATGCAGACTTTTCTTGCTAGTGAAGCTTCAAAAGATCATAACTTTGCTCTTATGGCCTATGCTTCATCTTCGGTTCGATTCCGAGGTATCTAATGATTCTAAAACTTCTACTTGTTCTTTTAAATCATGTCAAGATAACTTAGAATCTCAAAAGCTATCACCGAGAGTTTAAGGAAAGAAGTAGAAAGACTGTCTCTAGATAACTTAGGTTATAGAGTTGGTCTAGAAAGTGTTGAAGAAAAGCTTAATTCATGTATTAAATGTGAGTTTGAGTATGTTGATAAAATTAATATACTAGGTGGTGAAATTGATCTTAAGGGATAGAGATTAAGATGCTTAAAGAGAAACTAAAAAGGCAGAGAGTGTAAAAGTAGAAGCCCTAAAAGAAAAGAAAACATGTTGTTAGGGTTGCTAAAACGGATGCTTCGATCTAGTAAATAAGCCTATAGCTCAAAAATTATTCAAGGATGGTCTTGGTCTTGGTTACAATGATATGCCACCACCATCTACGATGAAACATGCACCGCCTACAAAAGAGCTCTCATTTAGCGTTGAATTTAGTTTCAATAAACCCGTAGGTGAGACTAACAAGATTGAATCACCTAAGATAGGTTCGATATGTCATCCGATGCTCCCACATTGAAGATTGGGAATCGATTCGAGGACGATAGATCCGAATCAACTAAGCTCGAAAAGATAGAAAAAGTTAAGAAAGTTGATTCGAACAAGCCAACCTTGTGCCTAGATTTGGAGCTCAAATTGCTAAGAAAGTAGTAGAGTACAAGGAAGTACCTAGGAAATGATGAAAGATACATACCTGGGGAAACCAGAGAAACTTTAATGGACTAATTTCTAACAGATTAGGAGATGAGTTTCAATGTGTCAAGAAGGCTTGTTATAAATGTGGTAGTTTTGAGCACCTACTGAGAAATCATATAAAACCAACCACAAGTTTGGAATCAATGGAGGAGGGTAAATCACCAAAACTTTTCAAAGAAAATAAACCCTCATCCTAATGTAAACATGATTCCTAAAGCGCTTTTAATGAGGAATGGGAATACAAAATCAATAGTCATCTTTGCACCCAAATGGGTTCCAACCATCGCTAAGCCAAATGTAAAAGCGGCTAAGCAAAATCAAATCATCGCTAAGCAAAATATCACCATTGATACAAAAGAAGTGTTAAAAATTCAAAGGTGATAAGCGACACGGTGGTTGGAAATCATTTTATGTCATAAGGCCTCACTAGTTGGCAATGGAAGCCTAAGACCAAGGTTTTACATCATGTTAGCTGTGCATCAATGGACCTAAATAAATTTGATTATGTTGATGATGTGGCGCACTCCAAGTCAAGATTGGCTGGGTCCACAAAATGAACTAATTTGTTTAATTTCATGTGTGGCAATCTACAAGATGAGCTAAAAGATAAAGGAGTATTTGATAGCGGTTGCTCTGGGCACATGACTTGGGATGGGAGCAACCTAGAGGATTTTGAAGCTTTTGATGGAGGATATGTGGCATTTGGTAATGATCCAAAGGGAGGGAAGATACTTGGCGAGGCACAATCGTAAAATGGAATTTAGACTTTGAAAAGGTTTATCCGTACGTGAACTTAAGTATAATTTATTCAATGTTTCTCAAATATGTGATAAGAAAACGGGTACTTTTGGTGAAACTGAGTGTGGTGTCACACCGATTTTAAGATGCCCGATGAGAAGTATATACTGACTTAGGGTACCTAGGAAGGAAAACATATATTGTTTTGATCTTAAAGATGTAATTCCTAATAGGTCCTTAACCTGTTTGTTTGTTAAGGCATTAGTAGATGAGTCAAAGTTATGGCTTAGAAGGCTAGGTCACCTAAATTTCAAAACAATCAATAAACTGGTAAAAGCAACTTAGATGTTGTTTGTTTATTAAGAGGCTCTGAATCTGAATCTGATTCGCACATCTGAATCTGAATATGTAGTAGAAAAGTCTGAATTTGATTCCCATCTTAATCTGAATAAGTGGTTGAGAAATCTGAATCCGACTCAAATAAAACTTTTTGTTTTGTAAAAATGTTTGGATATGTTAAACTATTACTTTTTACAATATAAATATAAAATCATTTCATTCGCACAGTAGATAATTATTAAATATAATAAAAAGAATTCTATTATATAATAATCAATTTAATGTTAAAAGTATTTTAAACAAAACATGCAATTTCATGTTTATTTGACAAAAATAAACGTGTTGGAGTTTAAATTGAACTTTTTAAAACAATTAACTATATGGCTCGCGTTAAAATTAAAATATATGAGTCCGAAACCGAACCCTTGAACTTGAAAAAAGTTTGAATTGTCACATATCATCTTACACATTGTTTATTTAACAAAACATATGCAATATTCTATTTAATACTTTTAATACGAAAAACAAAGGTGAAAAAAAAATATAGAAAAACATTACAAAAAAATAATAATAAAAAAAATTAACATTAAGAGGTGTTAAGACACCCCTTCCACATCTAGTTCAATAAGAGGTTTATGCCTCTTACTGCCTCTTAATGGCTAGAAAAAACAAACACTCTTAACATAGATTGCCTCCTACTGCCTCTGAATGACATGAAAAAAACAAACAGTCTTAATGACTCAAATGTCTGACCGCATCTTAATGAGTCAGATTAAGATGTTATTAAGAGGCAATTATTAAAAAACAAACACCACCTTAGTGAGAGGGTTACCTTCTAAGGTTTTTGAGTGTAAGGAACTGTGTGTGGCTTGTCAAAAAGGAAAACAACATAGAGCTTCTTGTAAGACCAAAATCATAACACCATCACACAACCACCGCTTATGCTTAATATGGACTTATTTGGACCTACCTTTGTTAAAAGTTTGAACCATAAGTAGTATTGCCTAGTTATCACCGATGATTATAGTAGATTTTCTTGGGTATACTTTTGGTCGCTAAGAGTGAGACTAGTGAGATTCTCAAAAGTTTCATTACTAAGATAGAAAATCTAGTAAATCATAAGGTTAAGGTAATCGATGTGATAATGGAACCGAGTTTAAGAATGAAGTGATGAATCGGTTCTATGTAGTTAAGGGTATAGAAAGACAATTTAGTGTTGCTAGAACACCACAATGTAATGGTGTAGTGAAAGGAAAAATGGGACACTAATTGAGGTCGCTAGGACAATGTTGTCGAATCCAAGTTACCAACTACCTTTTGGGTGAAGTCGTAGGCACCGCATGTTATGTGCGTAATAGAAGTAAGTAGTGAAGCCTCATAACAAGACCCCCTATGAGTTGTTACATGATAGGAAGCCAATGATTGCATTCCTAAAACCTTTTGGGTGTCCTGTTACTATCTTGAATACCATAGACTACCTAGGCAAGTTTCAAGAAAAGTCGATGATGGATACTTTTGGGCTATTCTTCTAATAGTAAAGCCTTTAGAGTGTACAATAGAGGACTAGAATTGTTGAAGAGAACCTACATGTTCAATTTAGTGAAAAGACTCCTAGTGTTAAGACCAAGGACCAGATCGGTTGTTTAATATTGATATGCTAACCAAATCTATGAATTATGGGCCTATCATTGCAAGAACTTCCACTAATGTTAATGCAGTATACAAAGGATTCTAATGCGAAACAACTTCTAAGGAAGCCGATTCTCCAAAGGAGTTCTATTTGGTTGAAAAGTGGAAAGTCGGTTCGTCCCATCCATCATTGATAAGCAAGGTCCCACCGATGATGCCGCATTGAATATGGAAGCAAAGTCGATCATCATCAAGATAAGGATGAGTTGTTGAAAGATGACTCGATGTCGGTAGAAGAAATTGAAAGAAAGAAAAGGCATAATAAAAGCATCGCTAAGCCAACTTCTACCACCGCCAGCTCAATTGAAACCCTACCGTAAGTAATCGGTGATAGTACTTTCTTTGGACCAACCGCAAAGCCATTATTTGGTGAAGAGGAGTATCCACATGATCCTACCATGCTCGCTTTGATAGAAATTGATACTCCCACCGATGATGAAGACATGGATGATTTCTTCAATGCCGATCTTACTAACTTAGAAATAGTCATTCTTGAAAGTCCAATCACTACCACAAGGATTTACAAGATTCATCCCAAGGAACAAATACTTGGGAATTTGAATACTCCAGCTCAAACAAGAAGCAAGGTTAAGAACACCGAAACCTTTCCGAGCAAGGTTTCTTTGCAAGATCACTTCATAAAAGAAATAGTCATAAAGATCTGCAAAATTGCATGTTTGCTTGTTTTCTGTCTCAAAAAGAGCCCAAAATAGTGGAAGAAGCTTTATCAGAAGAAGGATGGGTGGAATCAATGCAAGAGGAACTTCTTCAGTTCAAACTTCAAGAGGTTTGGACATTGGTTGATCTTCCTAATGGTAAAAGGGCAATTGGGACAAAATGGGTATTCAGAAATAAGAGAGATGAAAGAGGAATGGTGGTAAGAAACAAATCAAGGTTGGTTGCTCAAGGATATACACAAAATGAAGGTTTGGATTATGATGAAGTATTTGCTCCAGTTGCAAGAATTGAGGCTATTAGATTATTTTAGCTTATGCTTCATTCAAGAATTTTGTTGTGTATCAGATGGATGTTAAAAGTGCATTTTATATGGCACAATTGATGAGGAGGTTTATGTTTGTCAACCTCCGGTTTTGAAGATCTTGATCATCCCGACAAGGTTTACAGGTGAGGAAGGCTATGTATGGGTTGCATCAAGCTCCTAGGGCATGGTATGAGTGCTGTCTACTTATATGATGGACAATGGATTTAAAGAGGGTTGATTGATAAAACTTTGTTCATTAGGAAGCACAAAGATGATATTCTATTGGTTCAGTTTATGTAGATGACATCATCTTTGGCTAAACTAATAAGGAGCTATGCATTGAATTTGAGAAACTTATGCATGATAAGTTTCAAATGAGTTCTATAGGAGAACTCGCTTTCTTTTTGGGCTACAGTTCAACAGAGGATCGATGGTATCTTCATTAGTCAAGACAAGTATGTGGCGATGTTTTGAAGAAGTTTGGATTTCGTGATGTGAAGAGTGCTAATACACCTATGGAGACTCAAAACCATCGCTACGGATGATGGAAGTCCCAAAGTTGATTTGAAGTTGTACAGTCCATGATTGATCTTTGATGTATCTCAACGCATCTAGGCCGATATTATGTTCTCATTATGTGTGTGTGCAAGATTTCAAGTCACACCCAATACCCACACATGAATTTGTTAAGAGAATCTTTAGATATCTTAAAGGTCATCCTAAACTGGACCTTTGGTATTCTAAGGATTCTCCTTTGATTAGTGGCCTATACAGATAGTGATTATCTTGGTGCTAGTTTGGATAGGAAATCTACAACCGGAGGATGTCGGTTTTGGGAAGCAGACTAATTTCATGGCGGTGTAAAAGCAAACTATTGTGGCAAATTCTACAAGCGAAATTCGAATATGTGGTCTTGCTAGTTCTTGTGGTCAAGTTCTTTGAATTCAGAATCAATTGCTGGATTTTGGGTACAACTTTATGCATACTATGTAGGATATTGGTTTTCACATACACATCATAACATTAACACTTTAGGCGTATAGATGATTTTAGAGAGAGAGAAAGTGGGATATTCTAGAAAGAGAAACTTATGGAATATTAGATTACCAAAGAACATCCAACCCTCTACCTTGAAAGGTAGAGGGTATTTATATGTTACAAACTAAACGACCTCCTGACGGCCTGTGGATCAGGTATACAATGGGTAAAGACCCGTCCTTCCTCCACGGTGATGCACTAAACTATTCTATGCTACTAATTAACTACTAAATAACGTAAATAATGACAAGTCTACGAGCTAACATAGGCTAGATATCACTTGGGGTGACCGACTCTTTAACTTATGGAATTTCCAATTCCTAACAATCTCCCTAAGGAGGTCACCCATAAATTACATTATGAATCCTAGCTTTCTAATAAATCTTCATTCTTGAGCTCAGACTTCTTCAACAAAGTAATCAAACTAAGTGCATCCGGAGAGTACATAATTGAACAACCGAAATGAATAATTCGTGGAAGTTGAGTGTCCGATCCACTATGATAACCTTTGAGCATTATAAGAGATCATCACCACAAGAAAGCTCAAGATCATACATTGAAGTGTTGCCAACATATGATAAAATGACAATCGGACCGACATGCTCACATTCGGATCATGAAATCTTCTCATCGAGTAGCGGAAGCATTCGCTGATTCATGATATTGGCAAGAAGTAGCGAAGCATGGAGTGAAAATATCGAGTCATTGATGCACTTATCATGATTTCTTTTGAGATGAATGCGTAGTGTGAGCATGCGGCTATGGATTGACCGCTTCATTCGATCACCGCAAACGCCGGGTGTACCGCATAAAACAGATTAGCAATAAAGCGCATGAAAGTGTCTTTGATCACTTTCGTTGAATTGAGGTACACGCCCATGGTTCCCGCTGATCAAGACAAGTCCGCCTGTGATCGTATAATTCAAGAATTTCCTTGACAGGTTTCGCAATGCTCTAGCCGTTCTCAAACCGAACGCCTCAAAGAAGACAACACGGAGTGAGTGAACCAAATGAATAGAAATTCACCGATTGATGAAAAGAGATTTGAAAAACAATCGTGTATCGCACAATAGAAATTGTTTTTGCAATACAACGAAGGTTTTAATGAAAATCAATTATCAATCATAAACACCTTTTGATTTGAAATATTCAGTACACGGTCGATGTGCTAAAGAAAAGAGTTTTAAGCACAATGACCGGTTTTCAAAGGTATCCATCAATCCATAACATGAACCGTGATTGATTCAAAAGATTGAATCGCCCATTGTTTCGCTTCGGTTGTCACATGGTTGATCTATTGAATAGATCTCACATGCCACCTACCAGAGCTTGTTAGATGTTGGCTCCGAAGGCTTTCCATCTTCATTGTGAATATGTATGCATACCACTCGGATGTTCCGCAATACCACAAGGATAATGCGAGGACTCAAGATATAATCTCTTTCCACATTGTGTGAAACAGAGTCTTCATTGAAAGTGTCCTAATGAGATTTATGGATGATCTCGTGGCTCTAGACTCAATTTGTGCATATTTGGATCCCTGTATCGGAGACTAGGAGAGGGTCTCCTTCTTCAATATCAACAATCTCTAAGAGAAAGTCGATAGATAATGTAGGTTCCCGTGAGAATGAAACAAGCCCTTTTAAGAGGAACTTGAGTGGTTTGGGAAGTTGTAGTGTGAGCGCCACCGGGTCCATGACGCCTTGTCTTCAATACCGATGTTACCATCAAGAGCATATGAATTGTACCCGGTTTCGCCCTATGGTTGAATAAATGGAGGCTATTTCTTTTCACCCTTTTCTCATTCAATTATTTTTCATTCTTCAACCCCTTCAATGCTTACCGAGACTTCATAGCTAGAACCTTGTTGGGTTTATTCCAAGACTAGCTCGACTCATCCGCACTCTTCCCATATCTCATTTTTCTCCTTTATCATCATACCTAAGGACTTCTACACTAACTAGTGGATTGTCCTCGGTAGATCCCTCCGGTTCGGCGGATCATGGGAACAAATACCTAACCTTATCATCCTTATATCACCGTACATAAAGTAAATTAGGTCGGTCTATTTGGTATTGTTCATCTGCCATTTGAACCAATTGAAACCATTTGAAAATCAATCCAGATACTTGTGATATATTATCAAAGCATTTTGTACCTGAATTGTTTTTGATATTTTTAGAACAAGTGCTCCCCCTCAACATGTGCATCAAATATTTGAAATCGTTTTGCACACGGAGGCAAGAGGAAGAATTAACTTCTTTGATTACCATTTTCTAAAAGATATCAACATCACTTCCCAGATCAAATCAAGTAGATAAAGCATTTTGGGGAAGGATGAGGTTTTCATAATTTTGCTCCCCCTCAATATGTGCCTCGAGGTTTGAAAAGAGTTTTGCACATACTAGAGGGAACCTGCAAATTGATCACACCCCCATACATAAACTAAATGAAAATCAATCAAGGTATTTTATGATGAAACATATAAATCTTTGTACCTTGAAGGTTTCTTTTCGATTTGAAATGCTCCCCCTTGATATATGCTTTGAGATTTGAAAAATAATTTAGCATATATGAGAGAGCAAGATGCACATTGAAATGGTCATCTTTATCATCTTTCATATTTATATCACATTTTCTCCCCGATCAAAATTTCAAATCCTTTGAGATTTTGGATCTCAAGTGATTTAAATATGTATGAAACAAAACATTTGTTGGAGAAAATGTGTCGGTTTAATAAGATTAAAGTGGACAAGATCAAGTTCCCTTTTGTACAAAAGGAAACCACAAAACACAACCTAGCACTATTACATTCATTATAGTTGTTCATAGTTTGTACACCATATTATACACAAGATCAATACAAAATGAAACTACTTCCGTAAGATGTCTTCATTCGGTTCTTTGAAGAAGTTTGTAATGACCATCACGAAGTCTCCGCCACCAACAAAACTTTCAAGGTCGGAAGATCCTTCGAGTCTTGAGTCTTCCCCGATTGCAAAGAATGAAATCTTCACACCGCTTTAAGTCATCATCACCTAGAAAGTAGTTTTACCCATGATTTCATATCAATTTTCATTTCTTTCACTCTAGAGTCTAGTTCTTCTTCAACCAATTTGAGAGTTCCACATCGAATTTGTAGAGCTCACATAGTCTCATAAGCATGCGAGTCTCGATCCGTCGGTGAAAATGATGACTCTAGGGGTGTCAAGGACTTTGTATTCGCGATGAAATTCATGCCTGTTGCATTCCATTGTGGACTTGTAAGGTTGATCCTGGTTTGGTAGCTTTCCATACCAAGTCGAAAGTCCTCAACCCTTTTCGAATGACTAAGCCCCGATCCAAAGGTTGACAAGCAGAGAGGGCCTTTTTCTCACGGACAGAAAATGCTCAAGGTGTCCTTGGAGATTCAAGAGATAGAGATCTTCAAAATCATTTGGTAGCGTATGTTTGAAGTCGTTTTCTTCAATAATATACTCTTTCAAGTCGCTCTTTTAAGAACTATCTTCTTCAAATACTCATAGCCATAGATTGGGAAGATCTCTACACGAACCACACTTAAGATTTGCAGCTTGGATCGAACCTCATTCGCCTTTTATCAACACCATGTCTTTCGATATAGAAGTTCTTCTTTTGTACCACCGTGAGAAATACCATACGACGGCAATGTCATATTTTTGATCTTTGTCACCCGAAATGATCAGAACCATCTGCTCAAGTCCCCGATCGTAGTAGGTTGCAACTTTCATCTTTGAAATTGATAGAGTTGGTCTTCTTTCAGCAGAGCGAGCACAAAAATAGTCCAAATCATGATTGAAGAAGAATTCAGCCTGAATGGTCATCGACCGTGTTCACCACCAAGAGGAAGAGATTTGTTTACATTGAAGCGACTAATTTGCTCACCGACTTGGTCATTCAAGATCTTATGGCATTCTTCCATCCGGTATTGAAGTTGATTGGCATCCGAGTGGAAGACCTTGACAATTTCATAAGCTTGTCCTTCAAGATCTCTTGGAGTTATGGATGAGATACTCTTCCGCTCACAAAACCATCTAATGAAGCTTCCCATATCACGGTGAAGTGCGTAAGAGAGTCTTCACCGAACTTCATAATCGTTGGTGATAGTTGATACCCAATTGTTGTCGTGAATAATCGTGTCGACTGGGATGGACCATGTAGGTTCGGAGTAGGAGGTCTCTTCAAAAATACAGTTTGAATTGTGTCCTGAAGGTGCTACTCGGATGTGCTAGTGCGTTTACCTGCCATGTATGCATCAAACCAATCTTCTTCTGATGGTTTAGGAATATGCTTGGTTGATGCATCATCTTCATCAGATTCTGACTCTGCCATGACATGCGATTCTTCATTAACCATTTGATCATCAGGAATTGAAGTGACTGTGGATGTGAACCTTGAGTCAACCATCGTCCAAGCAGTAGATTTCTTCTGAGTTCCCTGTTCACCGGTAGGACTAGATTGATTGGAAGGTTTTGGCGGTGATGATGGTGGTGGTGGAGGTGTGTTGGTTGTCTTAGAAGATTCACCAACTCCAGAAGTTCCAGTACCCCCAGTTGGAGGTGGGGGTGGAGGAGGATCTTTACGACCTTTACGCAATGTTTCCAACACTATGGTCCTCCTTTTCTTCTTAGCTTCCTTTTCTCTGATGTCAATCAAGAACTGTTCATGATTGTCGTACTTAATTGATTCTTCGATAGCCTCATATAGCTTCTTGTGGACCTCATGCTTATGCTCACAAGATCATACATCTTATCGAAAGTGCGCTCTCATATCCGCAATAGGTAGATCCTTGAACCGTCTAAGAAGTGGAGCTTCCATTGCCCATTCCACAAAGATCCTTAACTTCGCCTTCAATGGCTTTCGCAACCCTTCATCAAAGTTGAGGTGCTCCAACCTATAGACACGATCCTCAAGGGACTCAGCAGATTTTGGTAGTTGCCTTTCAAGAGCTTCAATTCTTTTACCGCTTTGTCAAGTAGTTGATGCAAGTAAGAATTAGAGGTGGTGAAGCGGTGGAGTTTCCTTATCAAGAATCTGTAACCTTTGGTTCAAGGGATAGATTCTTTGCGATTCGGTGGTGAAAGTGTGGTTACTTGAGCGGTGTTTGGGAGGTGGAAGTACGGTTGCAAGAGAGGATCTTGACATGGGTGGAATGGTTGATGAGTCTTGTTGAATAATGACAGAAACATGGATTGTGCATCCTCCTTGTCATTATCTTGCTTGGAAGATTAAGTATCAATGGGTTTGTCGCTTAAGAATTGGTCACTAAAGTGAAGTCTCAGATCAAGGTTCTTAAATGACGATAGAGAATCGGTGAGACTGATTTGGTTCTTCCAAGGGCATAGTCTCATCAGATTTCGACTCAGGATTCTCCTGTGAGTCTTTATGCACTATTTCATCAACATTATGGTCATACTGAGTATCACGTGACGCAAGATTTTCTTCATGAGCTACAGATGTTTCCTTTTCCAATCCAGATGGCTCCTGAGTTGATGAAGATTCAACACTTCTTTTCTTCAGTTCGAATTGAGTGGTGGTTCTTGATGGTGAAGAGGAGAAGGTGAGGAGTGTGTGAGCGGCTTGTTCTTCGCCAAAAATCCCTTTTCCCTTGTCTTGTGTGATTGGTGTTGTTTGTTGAGGCAATTGATCGCTCTCTTATCACTACTCCTCCAACCGGTGCTCTCACATTCGACTTTCTAGGCTTTCTTTGGATTCCAAGTTGAGTGCAAGATCATCTTCATCAATTAACCTTGTATTACCCTTGAAACCTCAGTTTCTTCCACAGGTTCCTTTTCCACTTTCTTCTTCTTACCTTTCTGCTTCTTGGATGTGGTGTCTGAATGTTGTGACCTTTCACGTCTCTTTTTAGGAAGAGAGGCATAGGATGCTTGTGAGGCTGAAGTGGACTTGGGAGCATTGGGTTGTGGAGGAGTGGGTGTGACATCTTCAGAGGATCTGGTAGCTCTTTTCTTGTATTGTTTGAAGTAGTCCTTCTTTTTGATATCGTCCGTGAGTAGAGTATCAGGAATTTTCAATCCAAAGATTTCTTTGTCCATGCCTCTAGGAACATATTTAAGATTACCCAGAACAAATTCATCTTCTGCTTTATGTAGAGTCGAGTCAATCAGGGTTGAAGTTGTGAGTCTGTTGCAAGTCTTGGATAACAAGTTTTGAAAATCGATTTGGGAATCACAAGCTTGTTCGGTTTCTTTCGACCACGAGCTTTATTTCGAAAGTTTGTTCTATCGATATGAATGTGTTCATTGACAACGAAAATTCTTCCCAAATACGCTCGAGACATTCACATTCACCCATTGACAATACCCCATAGGATTTGTAAGATGGGAATTTCACTTTATCAAACCCTGAGGTTTTACCAGATAAGCACAAGTTGAGAACTGTTGTCATTGCTCTCCGTGGTTGATACATGTGTCCAAATGATGATGTCGGAAGCCCTTAATATGTCGGTGCGATATCCCAAACCAATCATAAAGACAATTAGATCACAAGCACGGTGGAGGTTCGATTGTATGTTGGGGTTACAGGAGTGATTCCTAGAGCCTTGCTAAGAATGTCGAGTCTATCACAAATTCCTATCATCCGGTTTGCACGAGTATTTAGTCGTGATTTTGTCCCATTGAATGGTGTTCCGAATTGTTGTATGTAAATGGTGGGAATTGTGCATTGCTTGGTAATGGCATCAAGAAGTTTGTGTTTTTGAGGATATCTATAGACACTTTGAGTATAGGATTTTGTTGCAACTTTTGTAAGTCCACATAACAGTTACTTTTTCCAATTTCTGCCCATTGACTTTTAGGAAGGATTTCTTCGTCTGAGAGAACATTGGGTGGTGCAGAAGAAGTAACGTTCTCAGCTGAGATTGTGCTTGCCATTTAAAGATCTGAAGATAAATTCAACCAAAAACAATGATTGGGAACGAGTTAGATTATAAATGGTTAGTCAGACAGCATAGAGTACACCCTTATGATATAATCACTCAGACAGGGTTCCTATAAGCATATAGAGAAGGATTGAGTGGCATTAGCGAGACATAAAGGATAAAGATTTCACGAGACGAGTTGATTTGGAATTAAAAGGTTAAAACGCACATTTGTAAAGAAGTAAAGTCATGAAACAAGATACTAATGTAGAAATGATATAACTGATTGAATGAAGCAAGTTGTAACATTAAGTTGCCACAAGGGAATCCAAGTACAACTTGCTCAAGTAGAAATGTTATAGCAGGTTACAAAGAGTAAGTTGTCAATACAAGTAATTACAGGAAATCCTGAATCAAGATTGAAAGCATGAGATTATCCTAGCAAGTTGCCTTAAAACATTTTAATAACCCTAGTCGCCATATGAAAAATAAATCAATTAAGTCGCTAATCATAGATGGACAAGTCGCTAAACAAGGCTAAGTCGCTACCTGAAAACATACTATGTCGCTAACTTGTAAAGACAAGTCGCCATCAACAGTAACTCAGCCAAGTCGCTACAAATCAGTTCACTAAGTCGCTACAATTACTAAGTCGCTAACTTGTAAAGACAAGTCGCCATCAACAATAACTCAGCCAAGTCGCTACAAATCAGTTCACTAAGTCGCTACAATTACTAAGTCGCTAACTTGTAAAGACAAGTCGCCATCAACAGTAATGTTGCTAAGTCGCTACGATTTAATACGCTAAGTCGCTAACTTGAGAGCACTAAAAAGAAACAACTCGCCACGAAGAAATTGAACACTAACTCGCTACCAAGAACATTATCACAGCAGATAACTCGCCACCAAGAACCCAATCATATCATTCAATTAACGTTGCAAACCATTCAACATAATCAGATCATTTAATTTTTTGAAACGCAATCCAACCCATTCAGAAAATCCATATACACAAACGATTTTAGAAACACAGCCTAACTCGAATCACAAATAATACGCTCTCAAATTCATTTATACATAAATTCACGAGACTTACAACAACCCTAGTGCATCCAAACTACCCTTAAACCAATAACATATATCCCAAATGATCCATTCAACAAATCCAACAACAAACCTCTATGAGGGAAGCGAGGGATGATTATCAAGGTCCGTGGAATCTGTTAAGGAATAAGAGTTAGGAAACGCATATATTGTTCATATTTGGAGACAAGAGACAAGTCAATAATGTCTTACCACACGTAAGTCGCTATGAAGAATCGAGAGAGAAAGAGATGATTATTTTAGAGTTTTTGAGATATAAAATGGCAAGTCGCTAAGGTATAGGGAGGGTTTAAGCAAGATAACCAAGTTGTCACATTTAGTCCCTGTAGTTTTGTGAGTGATTAGCAACTCGCTATCCTAGAGTCATAATAAGTTGCTAACCTCAACTTTACCAAACCAAGTTGCTAAGACTTTACAAAGTAAGTTGCTATCTTGTCACATTATGTGTTACAGACTCATTAGTTTCATGAACTTATTCGATTGCATAACTAGCACAGATAGCACACTAACACAATGATCATCATGAAACAAATAAACATTCAATACATGGGAACACAAAGATTACCACAAAGGCAAGACAAGACAACAACCTGCAACTGAACACACACCATAACTAGCACTGAAGCAGATATAAGCAAGATATCTTGAAACAAAAAAAATCTCCCCCTCAATCAATGTCAGCAAAGACCATTGATTGACTTTAACCCACCCGTTTAAAATAGGAATATATCAGTTGTTCGAACTTCATCTATGATCCCGTATCATTATTGAATGATATTTCTAGGATCGTAGATGTTATCGATTCCAAAGAATATATCCTTTATTAGATGGATAAAAATAACAAAAAATATCTTTTAAATAAAATATATATATATATATATATATAAATAAAAACTAGATTTGTATATATATATATATATATATATATTTAAAAGAGCGAGTCACGATTCAAGATGAGTCCCGATTCAAGATGAATAGGAGTCAAAGTAAGAGGTACATCAATTACGGCAAGCTATAGCTCTGAATGAGCTATATTCATTTCGATGGGAACCAAGTCATAAAGTTCTGATTGAATTGAGCATTGTACCGAAAAAGGCGAGAGCACATTGTACTAGAAGCACATGTAGAATTGCGGTTGGATGGGTTAGTAACATGAGTAATCTCACTATTTGATGTAACACCGGTTAATCTGACGTATCAATATTAGAGATCTTTTAGGCTCAATATACTTGAAGAGTTTTCTGTGGGCATCCACTTAAGGCAAGATCTAGGTATGTAAGTCCGTTTGGATTTCGTGAAATTAAATAATCGCGGTGGGAATCCATTTGAAGCGACTACTAGTAGATTTGTATGTGTGCACTTCTGTTTTGACTATTGGTCCTTTTGTGTTTTGTTGGTTTCTTAGGGATTGATCACCAAATGATGTTTCTTATGCGAACTAGTCATACTTCTAGTATTTTCGAACTTTGAGCTTTGAACATTTCCACGAGTTTGAGATTCATCATATCGAACGATGCAATGAAGTGATTGGTTTTGTCAAAACAACATTCTCATCAACTTGGGAGGCAAGCCTAGATTTCGATGGTTTAATTCTTTCGGTTCTAAAGGCATTAGGTCGCTTAACCATCAGACGCTTAGATTGGTTATGAGCAGTTGACTTTCCCAAGGTTGATGGTTTTGCAAACTTAGTATTCATCCTATTTCCAATAGATTTCCTAAGCTCATTTTTTAAAGCAACAATATTGAAGCTCTTATCCTGAATTTGGGCTTTGAGGTCATCAATGTCTTTCAACAAGATGTTAGATTGATTGTTCAACTTGGAATTGGTCTCTTCTATGTTCTTTCTTAATGACTCATTTTCTCTTAATAGGTTGGACACACATAGAGCTAGTTCGGCATTTCTAGATTCAAGTGTATCACTCATCTCATGACAATCATATTTCGCACATCCGAGATGAGTGATTTGAGTGCATATGGTTGAATCTTTGTCCCGAACTGGTTTTTAGTTGATTAATTTCAAAAATTCTTGAAATGGAAATTCTGATTAATACACGTTTTTTTTTGCATAAAAGCTTTCATCCTTTTGTTGTATTTCAATTTCCAATGAAATACAATGTTTTTCAAGAATTGAGTATTTGTTTGAAAGTTCATCATATACCCCTTTTTCAATCATGTCTTTAGCTTTAATAGTTTTAGATTCAGGCTCAATCAAGATCGATTTCATAGTGTTATGTTCAGAGTTAGAGTCAGGTACATTAACATATGAATTACTATGATCAGTTAAGTGTACCTCATCACCTGAAATCTTTTCTAACTCTGAATCATTGAGATCATTACAGTTGTCTTCATCCTCTTTTATTGCAACTGAACTTCTGCATTCGGTATCATTCATTGGTTCAACTGGTTTATTGCATGACCTATCACAATCTTCCCATAGCATCACTTGACATTCATCCACTTCATTCAGCATGTCATTCTTTTGAGCAGCTTCCTTAATGTATAATTTCACATTATCCATGAGTTGAATAAAGGTGTTTATGAACTCATGAATTTCCATTCCAGTGTGTTTCTTGAATGAAATCCCAGTCATGTCATTATCAAAATCTGAGGAATATTCCCCTCGGATAAGTGGCTGAAATTGATTGAAGATTACTTGAAGAGCTGCATTAGACTTATCAGTTTTGAACTTTTTATTTGTAATTTGAAACCTCAGTTGTTCTAAGTTAAGTAACACAGTTCTAGTCAAGGTGGGAAAGTCCCGACGAAGAATAGCAATCGCTTGTTCGATCCATAGTTTGTAGATAAAAGTAGATTAAGATCTTGATGAAGTAGTTGAAAGGGTTCCTTCGTTGTATTCCATTTGCTTTGCATCATTTGCCAAGATTAACACATAATTGTTTTGATTATAAGTTGCAAACTCATTCCTTTGAAGGGTATTCGGGAGGCGATCGTATCATTATTCGCGATGTATCATATAGTGCAAGTACTTTGGTGATTAAAGGATCGATGATATAAGACATTGTGTGGAAGAGTGTGTTTATGGAATTAGATGTAGGTAACTTGCTTCACTTCACCAAGGTATTAAAGACCAAGTCGCTAGGCACCAAATTGCTAAGAATATTAACTGTAAGTCGCTAAGCACCAAATCAGAGTACCAAGTCGCTAGCAAAATTTTGACAGCAAGTCGCTACAAACCAAGTCGCTAATTTATCAAGTCGCTAAATAGCAACTCGCTAGGTACCAAATCGCTAACACCAAGTCGCTAACACACAAAGGTACAAGTCGCTAACTTTCACCAAGTCGCTACCCGTAGTGGAGAATCCACTAAGTGTACTATTTGTCGGCTTGTCTCACTAGACAAGTCGCTAAGCCTAAATCGCTAACAACTTCAACTCTAACTCGCTACCAATTTGCAAAGCAAGTCGCTAACAAGAAAGTCACTCCGTGGGTCAAGTCGCTAGCTAGAAAAAACTCACAAACATCACTTATTAATCCAAAAACAACCCAACCACGATGATTCAAGCTTACCAAATCAAAACCTAAACACTTGTGATGATTCTAAACCCAAAAGTACTAACAAAATCCCAACTTTAACACTAGAAATCAACCAAATGATGCAAAAACCACTAAACTTTTTCAAACTCAAAAACCACCTAAAAACCACTAGAAATACAAAGATGTGTAAGAGATGATCTAACCATGGCTCTTGATACCAATTGTAGGATATTGGTTTTCACATACACATCATAACATTAACACTTTAGGCGTATAGATGATTTTAGAGAGAGAGAAAGTAGGATATTCTAGAAAGAGAAACTTATGGAATATTAGATTACCAAAGAACATCCAACCCTCTACCTTGCAAGGTAGAGGGTATTTATAGGTTACAAACTAAACGACCTCCTGACGGCCTATGGATCAGGTATACAATGGGTAAAGACACGTCCTTCCTCCACGGTGATGCACTAAACTATTCTATGCTACTAATTAACTACTAAATAACGTAAATAATGACAAGTCTACGAGCTAACATAGGCTAGATATCACTTGGGGTGACCGACTCTTTAACTTATGGAATTTCCAATTCCTAACATACTAAGATTTACATTGATAATAACAGTACAATTTTCATCATTAAAAATCCTGTTTTACATTCTAGAACTAAACATATTGAGATAAGGCATCATTTTATTAGAGATTGTAATGAGAAAAGGTTGATTCAAATGGTAAAATCCATACCGATTTCAATGTTGTCGATCTTCTCACTAAAGCTTTTGATGTGGGAGATTTGAAGACCTTGTTGTTAGTATTGGCATGATTAATCTCTAAATCTCAACTTGTTTTGTAAAAGTTTGTATAAGTATTGATTTGTTATTATGTGATCTTAGTATTGCTATTTTGTTTCTAACCACCGATAGTTATGTTCAAACCACGTGTGTTGCTTTGTGTTCCACTAACCATTTTGCGCATAAATGAAAGTTAATCACTGATGCAAAAGAAGTACATTAGGAAGTTGTTCATTAAGTCAAGACACAATGTACAGCAGACAATTAACTTCAAATGACATAAAAGATCATTCCTATCATCTAAAAGCTAGGAGTACTTGTTGGGTTCGAAGAATACCCAAACCCTTAATCTAGGATTTGAATAGAAAATAGCCCAAGTGTTTAGTCCGTTAAACACTAACGGTCATTGAGTGCATAGTCTCTCGGTGAGTCATCTTGAGATACTTAGACGAGGCGAAGATGAAGTCTCTCCACTCGAAGGCGGAACTTAAAGGGTGAAGACCGAGTCAAGAAGAAGATGGTGGATTCGGTGGTGATGGCAATAACTCACCGAATCCCTAAGACTCTCTCCAACTACTTACATCAAGACAAACCAAGTAGAAGATCAAGAATGTAAAGATCAAGAAAGAGGGACAAGGCGGGATAAGTTTGAATAGATAAGATGAAGTCCTTATCAACCAAAGTCAACTTTCCCCGAATGGCAAAGATCGGGCTCAATGTCATCACCGAGCTTAGGAAAGTAGTCTTGTCTCTTACCTAGAATAGTCTTTATGTGAGACAAAATACATCAAGATTTTGTCTTACAGATGATGTCGGTTGTCACTTAGGAAAGAGTCAAATATCATACATGTATAAATAGCATAAGAGATGGAGTGAAAAGATTAAGCTTGTGAATTGTAAAAACACACATACACGCAAGCTATCATTTCACTTCTCCAAATACAACTTAGTTCCTGAGATAGCTCAGTGAGCTCTAAGAGTTGCGCTCAGACTTAGCCTGAGCTTAGAGAGGAGTCACCAAAATTTGTCATTTCAATCCCAAGTACTATTCCGCAAGTACTTGGGTAACGTATTCTTTGTTGATTTATTTCTATTAAGAATATGATGTTGAAAATTACTGTGTGTGTTTTACTTATGTTAATTTCAGTCATAGTTCACTATTAACTTGTTCTATACACTTAAACTATTTTAAACGATAGTGAACGGGGAACAACAAGTGGTATCAGAGCAAGGCTAATTATAAAACTCGTTTTTTAGGCCGCTCTAAAAGTTTTTAAATTAGGATCCTAAATGGCTGAAATTGATGTACCCCAACTAGTCGATAAAAGGGTGGAGCTTATTCATTGTTGCCCTAGACTTTAAGTTGGCAAATTCAACAAATGGAAAAGCGAATGCTTTGCTATTTGATTGGGATGGAACCTTATTATATCAAGTGTATAAATGAAGGTCCATTTGTCCCAAAGATCGAAGGGTTGCCCAAACACAAGCTCGGTGGACCAAGGATGAAAGGAGAGTGGTCAACCAGACCAAAGACTCAAAAGTATCATAATATCTTGTCTTCCGACGATATTATGGAGTGCATATAAGTTGTAGTATAGCTAAGCAAACACAGGATGACCTAGTTCATAGTCATGAAGGACCATCGATACCAAGGAAAACAGGATAATGAACACGAAACTTGAGTATAACACCTTTAGGGCTAAGGACTCGAAACTCTCTCAAACTTACACCGGTACAAAACTCTTTTAAATGAGCTGTCAAATGATGGTGTTAAGTTGTCCAAACATGAAATCAATGTTGGTTTTGTCAGCAGTCTCCCCGAGAAGTGGTTGAATTTCTCTCGGGGACTTAGGAATGCTAATCATATCCAAAATCTTGAGCTTCACGAAATTTATGGGAAATTTGTCTATGAGGAAAACCTCATCAGCAGACGATACCGACTTAAAGAAGTCTCAGAAATCAAGAAGTCCCGACCACCACCTCATCACCAATATCAAGCGCTTTTATTCTAACAATGTTGTTCAAGATTTTCGGGAAAATTATGATGATGAGCCCGATGAGAGATCAAGTGAGAGTACCTAAATGACCGAACACCGAATTTCGTGAAAGGGCACTCCTTGCTAACTCTCAAGGTTTATAAAAGAAACAAAGGTTTTTCAAATGCCAAAGAAAATGAGGACATCGAATGCTTTAAGTGTCACAAAAGAGGTCATTTTGCAAAAGACTTTTTCAAAAACAATTCGAACCCTCTTATAAACCATCGTGGTCAAATCGGTCCTCGTGCTTTAGCAAATTTCAACCAAAATCTATCGGTCTCATCAAAACTTTCAAAACAAATGATCAAAACAAAGCTGTCGATTTTGAAGCTAAGTATAAGAAAGTCAAAGCTAAGCTTGCATTGCTCGAGGCCACCCCTCAAAACAACAAAAGTGTTCAATGCATGCGAGGTAAAAACAAAGGCCTTGTTCTTTGAGACCTTCGATGGGATGAAGAGCCGGTGTCATCGATGATGAAATGGTGCATATCATTGAATCGATGGCCCTCTCGAAGAGGACAAGCTAGGCTGTTGGAAAGAATCATGCCGAACGGGAATGGGTCAACATCACTATGAAAAAGGTAAACATCTTACTTTCTTTGGATGATGACTCGATTGGCGATCTTATATGAATTATCTTAATGTTGACCTTAAGTTCGTAGAAGAGCAAAGTGATGAGTGTCTAAATACTCATCATTTCGTTCACATTTAAGCTACAAAATATCCGAAAACATACAAATATGCTTCAAAATATTGGAATTATCTCCAAATTGTGTTTTAGGTATTAAAGTGCAAAAGGATGAAACCGATGAAAAACATGCAAAACATACATAATTTCTGAGTTTAGGTCCACGAACTTTGATAAATTGGCAAAACTAGTCCCTGGTTAATCAAAACTTGTAAAAATATCATTTTAGGTCCTTGGGATTCACAAGTTGTTCAAAATAATCCTTTGAAGTTAAAAATCTCAAAATTACAACTTTGGTCCCTCAACTTTGCAAAAGTGTCAAAAATAGTCCTTAAGGTTTTAAAAATTGGAAATTGATCAAAATAAACCTTATACTATTTATAAATGGCAATATTGGTCCTTATGATAAACTTTTGAAAAATTACAAGTTTAACCCTTCAAGTTTCAGAAAATTACATAATAGGTCCTTAAGGTTTAAAAATGGAAAAATAATCATATATGGCCCTTGTACTAATGGTTAATTGCAGATTCAGTCCCTTGGATGAAGTTTGAAAAGTTGGCAACTTAAGCCCCTCAACTTTCAGAAATTACAAATTGGTCCTTGTGCTTAATATAAACCAAACGGGCCCTTTGTATTATTACCAATCCAATCCAATCCAAAATCCTTTAACCCGGCTAGGCCCAATCCTTCCCTGGCCCAACTATTAACCCGGTCAACAAACCCAAGACCCGGTCAAATAATACAAACCAAACGCACCCCGTTTTTCCTCTTCGTCTTCCACCTCTCCCTCCACCTGTAACTTCCACCTGTAAACACCACATCACCTTCCAGCTCACCCTTATCACTCTACCCACTCCTTCACCACCTCTCACAGCAGAAACCTGCCACAATAAATGCCATTCCCACCCCAAAACCACCACTGTTCACATACTAGCCCACAGTATTGAGCAATACCACCCCAACTTGGTCAAAACTTCACCAAACGTGTCCCCTACACCTCCACAATGTAACAAGAATCCTTAATTGCTCTCAAACTGCCTCAGTACCACGTGGCTCGTTTTGGCGCCAAATTTGGATTTAAACGGTTTGGATGATTTTTAGCTTTTTCAAGGGCCTAGATGAAGTGGGATGAGATATTTGTTCAAGAGAGATGAAAACAGGTGATAAATACAGAGGAAGACAGAAGAGGAACATCATCATAATAATAATCTAGTTTATGATCAATCGTAGTTAATCAAAGTAGTTTGTAACATTAGTGTAATCTTTAAATTTACATTCTCGGTTGTTAATTACCTTTGCTAAAGTGTAATAACAAACTTGGTTTACTCGTTTTAATCTATCTTAATTTTCAAAGTCATTTCAACTTTGTCCCATTTTCAATTCAAGTATTTTAAATTACATTGATGATTGTTGTTTAGAGGACTATAAATAACACTACTAAGCTCTCGAAGAAGCTTTAGCAAGCTTTTAAGTCATCTTAACAATCAATAATCACTAAAAAAGGAAAACACCAAAAAGAAAACAAGTAATTAGGAATTTAATATAAAAGTTACTGTAGAAGAAGCTTGGAGCAAGTGCTATTCTGGATTGCCTTGGTTATAGTGCTCTGTGGAGAGCATATAGGAATGATACTCAGTTCTTGGTTCTCAGTTGTGGCATAAACTCAAGTTGTAAGCTAATTTCTTGATTTTTGGCATTCACTGTATTAGTTCTTATTTTAGTATAATCTCTCTTGATTAATACTTAGTTGGTGTTGATTAGTGATAATATAAAGTAAAATTAGTAGGTTGTTAGTTAAAAACCTTAGTTGTTATTTATTTCATTTAGACAGTCAATTTTAACTTAGTAGTGATTCATAGGTTATTGTTGTTTTTATCTGTGTTCTTGTGTTCATTTAATCTTTTATCATCATTAACAAATGTTAGGATTCAATTTCATGCTTTAAATTAGTGTTGAGTAACACTAATCAATAAACGATCCTTGCTAAGGGTGTTTGGATCAAAACTGTCGCCACACCGGTTATAAGCCTTATTGCTACTAGTATTTGTTGCTCCATGTTAGTTTAGGTTACATAAACTCAAACCGGTCATAATACATAGGTCTTATTAGTTTAAAAGTCAAAATAGTCTTTAATCTAGTCTAGCTGTTTAACTGTTAGAGTAATAAGTACCATATTCCACATACTAGCTTAGAATCTGATACTCTAGCTTATTTTCATCATATCATAGCTTAACTTAACATATTTAATAAGTAAATCTAGATCAAAGCTCAGATAAGTCAACTTAGTGGTTTACATAAAAAGTCAAATTTGCAGCCTGCACGATTTTCGAACAAACTTTGGATCTAAATTGTGAGCTTGTTAATTGATATTAGGACTTGAGCTTGTAGGAATATTTAGACTTGTTCTTGATCTCCTTGTTCTTGTTTTATTAATCTTTATGCTAGGCGATTAAGAGCTTAAATTGTGCTTATCTTTGGGTGATTCTTCATAGACCTCCCACATGCATGGGTTTGACACTCACTTTCACAAGCTTGTAAAGCTTGTTTATTAAAATGTTAGTCGAGTATTTTGGTTGTTTATGATGCCCATGTGGCTAGTTATCTGAAATAAGTGCTTATTTTCTTTTGATTGCTTAGTTGGTCTGCTTAATCTGCTTAACTTGTGCTATCAAATAAAACCACTACACTGATCATACAGTGTATTCAAGCAACTTCACAAGCCCATCATAAGCTCATCAATAAGCTTTGGCTTGTGATCTTTGGCTCATTAAGAAGCTAAGCAGCTCATCTTCACATTTCAAGCTTTAATTTTCACTCACTAGTCCTTTTACTAGGGCTGCACACAGCTTGAAGCTTATTTCATTCACTCGATTAAGCGAGTAAAATCGCTTGGACCCTCACTTCACAAGCTCTTTGTGAGCTCATCGATGGGTCCCATACCCTCAATCTTGGTTCTTCCAACCCCCTCCTACCCGCTTGAACCATTGACCCTTTGTTTGGCCTAGATCATAGTGGACCCCACTTGGTTTTACCTCACAAAGTTGTCCCATTTTACGTCTCGTAATCCAATAAGCCAAGTGCTTATTTGTATACGTGGCTTATTCAAGCTACTCAATTGGTTGAATCTTGTTAAAAACTATATAAGTAACTTATTGGAACCGAATCTACCCTTGTGAACCCCCATAAGCTCATTTGAGCTTATTTCCTTCTAAGTCAAACTAAGTCAATTGTTGGGGTAAATAAGCAATTTAGATTGCTTATTCGAGTTTCAAGTTACTTGTTTTGTAATAGTTTCTTATTTTAAGTATTTTAATAGTTTTATAAAATAAAAACCATAAAAGCCAAAAATACTTATAGTAATAGTTTCTATTTAATAGAATATCTATTTTAAATTTCTTTTTAGCTTATTTATAAGCATACGTATTTTATATTTTTAATAAATCTCTTTTATATTAAAGTACTTTTATAAATTTTTCTAGATTTTTCTTTTGTCATCTAGTAATTTTAGAATTTATTTTAGTTTAATTACTTAATAATTAATATTAAATAGAATAAATAGAATAATAAATATATTTTTAGTTTTTAAATAAGTTTTATAATATTTTAGATTTTCTAAGTTTTTAATTTTATTTTCTAAACTTATTTTATTTTTCTAATTAAATAGTGTATTAATAAATAGTATTAAATAGTAATTAATTAATAATAAATAATATACAAGTTAAATAAATAATTTTCTTTTTCTAATAATTTTCTTTTATTCTTAGGATCTTAAAATATAAATTTTACATTTGTGGGGTTTATATTGATCACTTTTTACTTTTATTTTTGTACGTTTACGTAATTTTATTAAACGTCGTTTTAGGTTTTAACGTTCATTACTTTAAAAATAGTGATAGCGTTTATTTAATAGATTTTAACTTTTAATTTTCTTTAATTTGCATTTAAGTCGCTAAGGCGTGCAAATTCCTACTATAGTTATAATCGATTTGTGTTTAATCGTTTTACGTTTTAGGGTTTTGATCGTACTTATAAGTTAATATAACTCATTTGAGTTATTCATACTTTTAGTATTGTGACAAATCATTCATAACCCTATTCATAATCAACCAAGCTATATAACACATTTGTTCAATCACAGGATATCACAACCTCGTTGGGAATAAGCGACAGGAATATAAGCGTTCTACACCGGATTATTGCATTTGCCTCTTTCTAGTTTGACTTGCCTAGTTGACCTCTCACAGTGGTTGACTAAATAAGTGAGCTAGTTTTAGGCGAATCACAAAGATTAAATCTTTTTCAAAATACAACAAGCTAAGTTTTGAATTAAACAAGTGTAGAGATGAGCGCTAATTTTAAAACAAGCCAAGCTTGAGGTCATCACTTTGCAAATTCAAAACACCGAACTAGTTAAGAGAAATCGGGCTCTTCAAGATGAACTTAAAAGGAACAAGATATTCTTGATAGTTAGATGCTAAGAATCCTGTGGTCTTTGATGTTGTGGGTGCCCCAAGAGCAAAAGAGAGTCATAGGTGAAGATCATCTCACGACTCTCGCAACAAAGACCAAAGTTCAAAACCATTTGTGTGCGGTGGTATGATTACCAATATCTCGACAACTCCAAATTCAGGTGATTGGATTAAGCGGGTTAATCCCGAGAGTAAGCTTCAAATTTTGATTACGAAAGGATTCTTGAACACGAGAGCCAAGCTCTTAAGAGCATGCTAGGACTCACGATGTGCCCGAGTATCTTGAACACATCTCCGAGGTGAACAAACAGGAATATCGTCGTGGTCTTGATCCAAGCTCTAAGCTTACTCCTCTAAAATTCAATCCTCACTCACCAAAAGAAAGGTCGGACTTGGTAGAACCATCCTGCAAAGACAAACAAAACAAATCCAACAAGAGTCTACTCCCACCGAGACTTCAACATCCTCTCGTCCCCACCGGCGACCAAATTTAGCAATTTATCGAGCTTGTGAGGAAGGCGGCAGAAAAGATGGACACCATCGAAAAAGCCCCGATTCAATCAAGGAAACTAAGTCGACCTCATCTAGCTCATCAAATTAAAATCCACCAACAAACCCGAGTGAAGTGTGAGCTATGTCATTACACTAGTCATACCACCGACAAGCGCTATAGAATCCTCTATTGCATGATCCGCAATAAGGATGATCACGTAAGCTGAGACCACTTACGGTATGTAAGCTCATCGAAGAAACAAACTATACCAAAGTTGGTCATCGGTATGCTTCATCCTCCAAAACAACTCTCAAGAATAGAGCAAAACCTTTTCCTCTTTGCCCTCTTTGTGGGTTTAATGATCATCATCGGGATGACTGTCTCATGAACACATGCATTGATATATGTGGAAATCCACTCATGAGACATCCCAACATGACAATATCATTCATGAAAGGAGAAGTACAAAACAACCCAAAATCACCGAGTCTTCCTCGCCTCTAAATGCAAAACAGTGGTAGCACAATGCACTCAACCACCGACCATGAGTCGATTGCAAAATTCAAAGAGACCTTGAGACCCAAGCCCACTAGCAAGTGGGTCACTAAGAGAAACTAATTCAGTTTACTACTTGTGAGAGACACGCCGAGAGCCTATTTGGCATCTAGGCGGTGGTTGCTCAAGAAGCATGGTAGTGTGAAGGAGTATCTGCACAAGTATGTAAAGGAACCGGGACCCAAGGTAGTATTTGGTGATAACTCATCATGTCCCATGAAGGTTATGGTTGATGGCGCAATGGAATAGTTTCTCTAGAATTGCTTATGTCAATAGTCTCAAATACAATCTCATCGGTGTCGATCAACTATGTGATGCTAAGTACATTGTGCAATTTCATGACAAACAAGGTACCATCTTTAATGCCAACAAGGAAGTGGTGTTGATAGCTCCAAGGAGAGATGATGTTTATGTGTTAGACATGTCAACACTCTCCCAAGATGGAACTTGTCTTTTGCTAAAGCCACTTGAAACTATTAATTGGGCGTGGCATAAGAGACTCTCACACTTAAACTTCAAAACCTCAACAACTTGGCAAAAAAAAACAAGGTCCTTGGCTTACCATCCTTGGTTTTGCAAAGATAAACCATGCTCGCTTGTGAAAAGGTAAACACCACGAGCATCATTCAAAACCAAACAAAATTTCTCCATCAAAGCGCCTTCACCTCATGCACATGGATCTCCTTGGACCGTCGGTCCCGGATCAATCCAAACATGAGAAGTATACACTGTCATTGTTGATGAGTTCTCAAGATACACTTGGGTATTCTTTCTTTCAAAAAGAGTCGACGGTGATACAATAATGTCATTCATCGGGAAGATTGAAAACCGTAATGACATTCTTGTTAAACAAATAAGAACCGACTATGGTATCGACTTGAAATCAAGAGCTTGAGAGTTTCGTGATGAAAAGGAATTTCTTAAAATTTCTCATCTCCATATACCCCCGAACAAAATGGGGTTCTTTGAAAGGAAAAAGAACTCTCATTGAGGTGCTAGAACCATGTTAAATGGCTCACCTCTCCAAACATTTACGGATGAAGCAATTAAAAGCACTGTTACACTCAAACAGGTCAATCATTGTCAAAAGACATAATAAAACCCCATATGAGATCTTCAAAGGTAGACTTCGACATCGACTATTTTCATGTGTTTGGATGTCTGTGTTCATTCATAACCACAAGGATCATCTAGGCAAGTTTGATGCAAAAGGCGATGATGGATACTTCTTAGGCTACTCACCGATCTCCAAAGCCTTGAGGTCTTTAACACAAGGAGACAACAAGTTGAGGAAACCTTTCATGTCACATTTGATGAAAGTCTTTGAAAGCATCGGGTTCACCAACACCTCGATGGAGGAAATAGGAATTGATAACTCATCAAGATATCCTCGATGAGTACAACACTTAATTCAATTCCTCATATCGTCGATCGACATCTCATATTATGTCTTACCTCACAACCTACCCCAACCAACTATCGGTGAATTCGTTGATAATCGATCGGTCCCTGCGAGGATAGGAAACAACGATCCAAATGATCGGGAACACCGTAACTCATGAACCTCAAAGCTGAACTAGACATATCTCGGATGATCTAAGCGATTACGTGGCTCTTGCACCGAACTCACATCCCGAACTCCCGGTGACATCATCAAGCTCAAATCCCGGATCACAAAGTAAGTGGACAAGAACTCGGGACATTGAGCTTGTAAACATCATTGGTGAACCCACCGAGGGCATGCTCACTAGAAGCATGGTCGCTAATCTAACTGCAGCTTGACCAATGAATGTCTATATCTTGATTACCTATCGGATATAGAACCCAAAGTGTCACCGAGGCTCTAAGACACCCAAGTGGGTTCGAAGCTATGCAAGAAGAAGCAAGCAGTTTGATAAAAACAAGGTCATGACCTTGATCAAATGTCTCGAGGATGTAGTAGTCATAGGAATGAAGTGGGTTTTCGAAACAAAGCGATGAAAGCAGCCTTGTCATTAAAAACAAAGCGGACTTTTAGCCAAAGGTTACTGATCAACAAGAAGGCATTGACTATGATGAGACATTTGCTCTGTTGCAAGAATGGAAGCCATCGGGATCTTCCTTGCATATGCAACATACATGAACTTGTGGTCTACCAAATGGATGTTAAAGTGCATTCTTAAATGGTGATCTCAAGGAAGATGTGTATGTTCGGCAACCTCCATGCTTTGAGAGTAGTGAATTTCGACTATGTGCGCAAGCTTGACAAAGCCCTTTATGGACTTAAACAAGCTCCGTGGCATGGTATGAAACTCTCTCGGCCTTCACGATACAAAACAAGTTTGTCGGAGGAAAGATAGACAACACTTGTTTGTCTATAGAACTCAACATGATGTGATACTAGTCCAAGTATATGTTGATGACATCATCTTTGGCTCAACAAACTACAAACTTTGCAAGCAGTTTGAAAAATGATGACAAAGAAGTTTGAAATGAGCATGATGGGGAACTCACATACTTTCTTGGACTACAAATCGTGAAAAGCGATAAAGGAATATCCATCGATCAAGAGAAATACACGAAATCTCTTGAAGAAATATGAGATATCGACCGTGCCTCGTTGAAGACTCCAATGGTCCCACCTAACAACCTTGGACCCGATCTCACCGGCAAATCATCAATCAAACCCATTTCGGAGGATTGTTGGCTCACTGATGTATCTAACCGCTACTAGACCGGACATACAATTTTCATCTGTTTAATAGCAAGATATCGGTCAATCCCAAAGAATCTCACCTCACTGCAGCCCAAAAGAATACTCGGTACCTAAAGGGAACCCCAAACCTTGGACTCTATTATCCAAAATGCTCGGGGTTTGATCTCAAGGGTTACTCGATTCGATTATCTTGGTCGCAACATGGACGAAAAAGTACCTCGTGGTCCTGTCAATTTCTTGGAGGAAAACTGGTTTGTTTGAGTGCTAAAAGCAACAATCGGTGGCTATGTCCTCGGTGAAGTCGAATATGTAGTATGATGAGGATGTTGTGCCAATGTATTATGGATGAAAAGTCAACTCGGTGACTATGACATCCATTACAAAATGGTGCCCATCTTCTATGATAACACCAAAGGTCTATTGCAATCTCCAACAACCCCTGTCCTCCACCAAAGAACCAAACACATTGATATCGATATCACTTCATCGGGGATCACATAATGAAAGGAGACATTGAACTTCATTTCATCCCTACCGAATATCAACTAGGCGATATCTTCACAAAACCCTTGGATGAACCCACCTTCAGAGACCGAAAGTGAATTGGGAATGCTTGACATTGAAAGTCGGTATCCGAAAACCAATCTCGATAAGTTCTCTTAAATGGTTCATCCTCCCCGAACATCCAAAATAAACCTCTCCTTTGAATGAGTAAGACTCATTCGGGGTCCTGATATTTGACATAGAGCATTGAATGAGTAACTAAATGATTCAAGTATCGATTACTTAAATGTCCTAGGTTGGTAACTATGCTAATTTAATATAGGAATATATGTCTCTTTGTCTTCTTCATCATCCCACTTGGCATTTAATGCCTCCTCTCACAAAAATATCAAATTGATATTTTATCTACGTAAAGTGCACTTTCACCGCATCGCAAGCTATTCCTTGAAAACGGAATTTTCTTTGCGGGTAATGGGTGGTAGCATTAAATGTGGAAATTCAAATGTTTTAAAAACCGACTCTTAATATTCCCATTTGTGCACAAATTACCCTTCTCACCACTCTATAAATACCTCTTCCAAAACAAACAAACACACACAAATTATTTTACGCAACAAAACTACTGTCAAAATCATTTCTAAAACTCGAAATATTTGTGAGTGCTAAAAACTCTTCAAACCTCTTTTGGAAAACCCTTCTTGTAAACATTTACAAAAGGTTTTCATCACAAACTTGAGAGATAAAAAAAACTTTGATTATTCTAGTCAAAATATTTTCAAAACCCTAAAATCTTTAAAATGAAAATGGCTAGAACTCAATCTCTCCAGTTTGCTTCTCAGTGGGTAGGGGATCTTACAAATGTTGAATTTAAAACTAATAATGTCATAGGCAACTTTGAATACCCTAAAAGCTGTCGACCTACAAAGACATTATGAAATTTTTGTTTAATTGCCCACTGAAACGGCCTTTGTTCGGTGTCCTCCATTGTTTACCAAAATCTCCTCGGGAGTTTTGGGCAGCAACCAAGGCCTATGACCCGACACCCTCTCGATGAGAACAACCTCGGACCTCTCGGGAATATCTCATCGATTCGGTCTTCACGGGGCAACAACGATTCACCCCGGATTATAAAGCGTTTTGCACTTCAACAGGTTGGATTATAATAAAGGAGTTTATGTCGCCCATCCTAAACCCTCCACGATGAAGGATGGGTTAAAACAAATCGTTTTAGATCCAACGTTTTGGACAAGACCCCAGTCACCAAAAGCTCATTTCCGTGGCTTGGAGGATCCTATTTACTTTTGTGATTCGGATCCTCGGTGGGAACCACTCATCCATTGAACAAGTTAACTCTATTTAGTTGATGATGGCATACCGCTTAATGAATGGGGTCACTTTGTCGACATAGGGAGATCATTTCTGGTGATCTCGTAACCAAGCTCTGAGCAAAACTAGGACGAAATACATTTCGTATCCTAGGTTTGTCTCTTGTGCTTTGCAAGTGTTCTTGGGTTCAAACTATCCTCGGGAAGAAAATTTTGGTGCTATACAGCATCTGAGCCAATCCAATTTTCAAAAGACCCATCCCTTGTCACTCCTATTGAATTGACGGCCCAAATGGTTCTTTGTAAACAACTGGGAGGATCGGTGTCTCAAACCCCTGCTCCTAAAGAGAAAGGGAAGTCTCGATGGGACTAAGACTAAACCCAAGTCCCGGGGCCCCGAGGCTTTAGGAACACTGACCTAAAAGGCACAAAAGACCCAAGACTAAAAGACACCCACCGATGACCGGGCAACATCCACCCCGTGACAACGAAGACAGCGATACATCACGGTCGGTGCCCTTGGTCACAACCACTACTCCCCAAGATCCGGAGGAAACAAACAACCGGTGGTAGGGTAGCGCCTTCCACACCGCCCGGTGATGACATTAGAAAATCCAAGCCTTTGTGCGAGGCACACCGATCGATCCCAAAGACTCGGAGGAATGATACAACCCCCGATAGGGATACAACTATCACCGACTCCACCAAAGGCATTTGAAAACACCCACCGGTGTCTCAAGGGTCACTGGGGACAAAGACTCGGAGGAAAGAAACAACCGCCGATATGGACCCCAACCAATCAATCGACTCCAGTGAAGGCACTGGAAACGCCCACCGATGTCCAGGGGTCAACGGGGACAAAGACTCGAGAGGAAACATACCACCACGATATGGAACCCATCACCAACCCCTGTTAACAATTCTTGATGTTCTTTGGAATACTCTTTTCGGAAGATGAGCTTGCTAAACCGATGATGAAGTTTTATCAATTGGGAAGAAGTGGACGTTGAGGTTCAAGTGAACAAGAGCCTCGGCTGATCCATAGGAACATCTTGAATCACCATTCTAGCATGAAAATGATGACTCCTCTTCCTCCATCGATGAATTTGAAAGGTTTGATAATGTTCTCCCACTTATCGAAAGGCGGCTTGTTCGGTGGATCACCAAAGCTTCAAGAAGGTTATACTCTAGGGTCATCAAACACTGTGGGAACAACACACCGAGGTCAGCTGCGAGTTATGTTGATCTCAAGGTGAGGTACAAGGCTTTGATGAAAATGTTCATGAGCACGGGGATCGATGTATGACAACCTTCACCGATCGGATGACAACTTGGCTAAATTCCTCGGGCACCTTGTGGTGTAGGTACAAAGGTTGATGAAATCGGGGAATTTGTCAATGAAGACCCAACACTCAACTCTAAAGTGCTAAAGGCTAATGAGGCGTTCTTGAAACAATCCTCCAACCTCACCGAACCGCTCGATATGCTCAAATCTGCAAATGTTCCGGTCTTCCATCCTCGATCCAGTCTCTTCAAGCTACATTGGACTCCTTGAATACGCAGTGGCTACTTTGGCTCAAGCATCCTCATCTATGGCACGGAATCTTGGGCCCGGAATGACCGCCTGGAAGTTTCTCGGGCTAATTTAGAAGCAAAGGTCACTAGTATTCAAACCGACACATCAGACATCAAGGCTATGATCTCTGAAATTTATCAGGCCTTCAAGGGTCAAGTGGCTCCGTCCCCCTCAGCACCAACTCCAACTCTTGCCCTCACTGACGCTCCAACTCCATCTCACCCAATGTTTGGAACAGTGATTATGGGTGAGTTTTGTACTTGTGAAATCTTTGCAAGCATTTGAGGAAAAAGAGGTGTAATAATCCTATTGCCATCTTTGTTCATGTTTTGAAAAACTTTAGGCTTACGACAACGAATTTTATAAACTCTTGTATGAGGTTGCAGTTGAAATTCATTTAACACTGCTTGCACAAACCTTGGATACATCAAAAACTTTGTTGAACTCTTTACATTGCCTTTCATACTTGTAAAAATATATTTTGACCAATTAAAAATCTTATCAGTAGCTAGACAAACCAAAGGGTAAGCCATTGTTGAACTGAATTGTTCATAAGAGGTTTTCTTAGGACTTAGGCAATGTAACAGAGTATGTATTAAAAATCTCCAATGAGGACATAAACCACTCTTTTTGAAAGTAGCCTTTTTTTTCAGTGGTATCATACCTCATGGATGAAAGATGTTCATGAATTTCTGGCATAGGTAATGTGATGATACCATTGAGATCATCCAATTGGAGAATTCTCCTCAAGGATGCCTCAGTAACATCAATAGTTACCCCATCCACAGTGGCTCTAAGAGCATCCACTGTTTCATGTGTATCTCTATTTTCAATGGTTATGGACTGAACAGAAGTCCAAAACTGTTTGATTTGAGAGATATAGATTGTAGGATTAAAAAGTAAAGCATACCTCACATGAGTAGTGTTAAGAAAGTCCACAATCTGATGAAAAACAGGGCAACTCTTGTCGTTTGACTTTTCCAAGTAGGCCACTTGGTTGTGCTCATCTGCAAAGGTGATTGGTGCCATAAAATCTTTTGATGAAAAATATGTTATGTTAGTAAGAATTGAATAAATAACTCGCCAATTGAGAGAGAAAGATATATAGTGGAAGGGTTTAAGAGTTTTGCCCAAGAAAGATTATCTAAGGAAAAGATTTATCTTTAGAGGATAAATAGCAATTAAGAAAGTAGATAATCTTCTAAAAATTTTACCTATATATATGGAAAGCAATTTCTCTTCAACGGCTAGTAAAAATTTATTCTTGACACAACAGCTTGTAACGGCTAGATCAATGATGGTAAAAATAACCTTTGTCGGTGGAAACGGTGAACTAGCGGTGGTAATTTTCACAAAATTTTTCAAAGAGCGATGGTAAAGAAAAACATTTAAAAATTGGACTGCTCTTTATCATAGTTTTAGCAAACTACCAGCTATCAACGGATTTGATATGTCTTTACCATGAGCCGTTTGCTATGGACTAGCCAACTCTTAATCATAAAGAATATGGTGAGTTGATAACCATATAGTTTTTGGTAAACTATCAACCATAAACGGATTTGTCAAGTCTTTACTAGTAGCCGTTTGCTCTGGACTAGTTGATTCTTATGTAGATTAGACATGGTGAATCAATAACCATTTGTTGTGTGTCTCAGATACACACCTTTTATGATCAACTCTCAGCTTTGCTGCATAAAGGTTAAACAAAAATACAAGCAAATATAGACTAACTTATACAACAATGTAAGTACCCAAAAACTTCTTCTCAACACCAAAGACCATTAGAAACAAAAAGTTTATGGATTTAGCATTCCAATACATGTCACCAAGTACTGAAATCTACCCACATCAAGTCCTTTTGTTAATAAATCAGCATAGTTGTCATCAGTATGGATTTTGACAACTTGGATTAGCCTTTTCTCATAACAATCTCTTATAAAATGATGTCTAATTTCAATATGTTTAGTCTTTGTGTGTTGAACTGGATTCTTAATAATGCAAATGGTACTTCTATTGTCAATATGGATGATGGTATTCATGAAACTGTACCCATAGTCCAAAAGTTGATTCTGAAGCCATAGAACTTGAGCACATCAACTTGTAGCAGCCACATACTACGCCTCGATTGATGAATTGGCCACCATTGTTTGTTTCTTGCAATCGCCATGACACCAATCTATTGCCAAGAAATTGGCATCCACCGTAGTAGATTTTCTATCCAAACTAGCACCAAGATAATCACTATCCGAGTAAGAAACCGGTTCTAGAGGTGATTCTCTAGGGTACCATAATCCCAGTTGGGAAATGCTTTAAGATATCGAAAATGTTCTTCAGTAGTCAAGTGTGAGAACACAGGAGTAACACGAAACCTTGCACAAGCACACACTACAAACATAATGTACGGTCTAGATGATGTAAGATACATCAAAGAACCAATCATAGATCGTACATATGCACATCAACCGCTTCACCACTATTTTCCTTCAAAAGTTGACGTGTAGTCTTGTCTCAGGGTCTTTGGATGACTTTGCATCGAGAACTTGAACTTCCTTAGTATCTTAGCCACATATTTATCACGATTGATGAAAATACCATCCGGACTTTGTTGTACTTGAAGTCCCAAAAGAATGTGAGTTCACCCATAGAACTCATCTTGAATTCTTCCTTCATTAGCTTCTCAAATTCTTTGCACATCTCTGTCTTTGTAGATCCAAAAATGATATCATCAACATATACTTGAACTAACAAGATATCATTCTTGTCTTTCTTGATGAACAAAGTTTGATCCACTCTGCCTCTATGAAACCCATTATCAAGAAAGTAGTCAAGGTCTCATACCATTTTCTTGGTGCCCGATGCAAGCCATACAAAGCTTTAACCACCCAGTATACTTTGTTTGGATATTCGGGGTCTCAAAGCCTTGGAGGTTGTGAAACATATACCTCCTCATCAATCGCCCATATAGAAAAGCACTCTTTACATCCATTTGATAGACTTTAAAGCCCATAAAGGATGCATAGGCTAAGAACATCATGATTGCTTCAATTCTTGCAACTGGGCAAACACTTCTTCATAGTCAATACCCTCCTCCTGAGTGTATCCTTGATCCACAAGCCTAGCTTTGTTCCTGATAACAATTCCTCTTTCATCCTTCTTGTTTCTGAACTCCCATTTAGTACCTATTACCTTCTTGCCAGAAGGTAAATCACAAAGCACCCAAAACTTTTGAAGCTTGAACTGGAGCAACTCTTCTTGCATTGCTTCCACCCAACTTTCATCTTCAAGTGCCTTGTATACATTCTTTGGCTCCATTTGTGACAGAAAACACATGAAAAGACATTCATTCTTGCCTTCATGATTCTTATATTCATAGATTTCACTAATAAATCAATGAATATCAGGCAATTTTGTTTGTCTTCTAGTCTTTACTGGTGAATGGACATCCCCAATCACATTTTCAAGAGGATGTGATTTATGAATCAAAGTATGGGGAGTCTGAGGAACTGCAATCTCACTTGGCATATTTGAGATTTCAACATCATTGGCTTGAGCTTCCTCTGAATCGAGTTGTAATTTCCACTTATGGTGTTGCGGTGGAAACATTTGGCCTAGCAGTGGAATCAAATTCCACCCTTTCGTGATTTTCGGTGTTGCTATTTCCTTCCTTTTCGAGAATCATTAGAAGGTTGAGCATCTCCGTCTTTGGAATATCATCATTATCTCGCATAGTCCCAAAGTGGCAAATTGAATTCATCTTGATCATCTACTTGATCCTTGCTTGGTTCATCATCATCAAGAAACTCTTACGATCCCGCAAAATCATAAGTAGATGTACCAGAGATAGGTACATAATTCATAGTATGGGATAGAGTATCAAGATCAAACGACTTTTCGGACCGATTCCTTTGACATTCACTTTGTTTTCCAAGAACTTAACATGCGATTCTCTTCAATCTTTTGGGTTCTTAAGTTGAATACTTTGAAAGCTTTACTAACCACTGTAACCACCCGCATTTTTAGGTTACTTTTCATTTTCGAGAATTTACTATTCACTTTACTATTCATTTTCACTATTCATCCCGTAAAATTTTTAATTCACATTCTCGTAAGATAAATTATTTTAGTAATGACACGAGAGTTTGACAATCGTTAGATCATTTTCATAAAAGTTATTAAGAAAACATCGTTTAAAGGACGGTCGGTCCGTTTAAACATCACGCGCATAACGAAAATCAACTCTGACAATTTTCCTCGCATCAGATAAATTTTTAGATCACTCATGATTAATTTAAGAATTTTTAAGATACCTTGTTTTACGTTTTATGGCTTAACGACTTACGGTTGGCATTTAACGGAACCAAATCATGCTCTAAACTCAAGATAAGACCAAGGCTATCCACCTAAGTCATCTTATCATGTTTTGGCCGACCTAAGGGGGGGGAGTCATCATTTTGGTGGCATCATCCTAACCATGGTTCATTTAGATCTTTACAAGTGTCCTAACTTAACCATGGTTAATATTTAACCCAATATATGGTTAACCAAACTTACCCTCCTATAAATAGCAAGTGATATGCATCCTAAGAACCCTCACAATCTGTTTTGGATCATTCATATCACAAATCATACATATCTTCCATCATTTAATCTATAAACTCCAAGTTTATGTAAGGAAGTTCCAAAGATCAAGCTTCTACATCAAATCTCTAGCAAGTTTAAGTGGTCTTCTTAAGTTTAAATCGACTCATGTCACTTAGTACTTCATCACCAACTCTTCAAGTTTGCAAGGGTGCCAAGGTGTGGAAAGCTAGCTCAATCCGAAGTCCTAAGTGTTCAATCAATGTCCGATCCTTACTAAGTTACTCCTTTCTTATTGAAAGCCAAAAGTTGTAAGCAACTTATCACCACCATCATCTCATCTTTATTATTCATAATATTAACTATTTCATGCTATATATACTCAATCACTTTTTTAATTCACATATTGTCATAAAAGTAACAAACTAGTAAACTAGTCATATTCTACACATGTGAGACCATTAAAAACAGTAACATAAGGACTTTCTAACTTACATAATATGGTAGACAAGATAAAAGGTAAACATAGCAATTTGAATCACCCAAACGGACAAACGAGTCAAAAGTTATAAGCAAAAGAAGTTAGCGAAACCTAAACGCCAAAGCGCCATGTATAAGTCTGTTAAGAGTTCGCCGTTTTAAAGTGATACTTCTGCTCCGAATCATCGAAAAGTTAAAACACGAAAGTTGTCCGGAACGACGTTTTCCTTCAATTTCAAAGAAGCTTAGACCTTGAAAACGCATAAATAGGCCAAAAATCTTTCAAAAACAGAAACTGCCGTAAATATAGTCTCATAACTATACTTTTGTCACAACTAAAAGCAAACCAAGAGGCCTAATGGCCATAAGCCAAGCCCACGGCTACGGATAAGGCCAAAGCTAAATCTCAAGACCATGGTAGTCAAGACCAAAGTCACGGCAAGGCCATGGCTAAAGCCTCAAGGCTTGTTTGCCCAGGACCGTTAACTAAGGTAATCATATTTATGAAAACGACGAGAACTTGTAAAAACTAGATACTTATTAAAAACATGATAAACTTTATGTTATAACAATCTTCACTCAAAACATATGTTGTATCTAATAAGTGCTACAAAACTAGGGAGCTTCATGTGAGGGGTTTCATTTGGGTAAAAGCGATCGACGAGTTCTTTGGATTTACCATTTAAAGTGTCCTAGCTCCTCGAACGTTTACTACATGACCTCTGAATTATGATGGCCCGAACGGTAGTACGATATATATAAACTAAATACGTTTTCTTAACTAGACCATTTCTATAAATTACATACACAAAAACCATGTACTACATCATGATTAACATAGAGACGTATATAGGATGGTTTATGTTTTCTTAAACATTATTCCAAACTTAAGTCGCAACATCCTATTTTAGGTTGCTCGTAGAAGTTCTCTCGGCATAACCATCATTCTCATTATACATTTGATATCATTTACTCTGAGGTGAGTTCATAGCCCCACTTTCTATTACTTAATTGTTTTACAAACCCTTGGGGGAGATACATGCTTTATTTTAAATCGAACACATTGCTTTCAAACTGTATGCTTATCTAAATGTATTATTTACACTAAGTACCACTATTTCCAACTTAAGACCCTATTATCATGAACCATTAATCACTTGCGGGTGAACGCGAATAATGTGGATAGATCTATCGGGATTGACGAATCCCATTTGTTTGACCAAGTCCGGTAAACAAACGCACTCTATTTGAAGAACCATAGGTTAATTGGCAAATTACCTATTAGGACAACTGTTACTATTTTATCAATTTCTATTGACAAGCTGTTAACGTTTTCGGTATCATGAGCTTAGTGCAACAATATCTCTTTTGGTTTTCAAACCATTGGTGTGAATTTATAACTCATACTACAAACATTATGTGTTCAACTGATTTCCAAAACTCTATGAATTTCACTCAACCTTTGTGTTGACAGTTTTAAGCATGTATTTCAGGTCCATAATGTCGGAAGTTGGCATGGAAGAGCAAGGATACTCAAGAAGGCTATAAATTTTATTATCATTCGAAAATCAATTTAATGTATTTTGTAAACATGGAACCATCTGGGACCTCATTTTGTAAACTCGATATTTATATAAATCGAATGATAAATCTTTTAAAACGACTCCATTAGAGTACGTTTTATTTTATTATATTGTTGTGCCATGAAGTAACACCAGTTTGAATTCATTGCGTATCACGAAATTGGGGTGCTACAACCATGGAATACCCAACAAAATACCCTTCATCGATTTTTCTTCAAATTTGCCCGGATAATCTATGGTATTGAGAATAGATAGCATGCGATGTTAATCGCTACGCCCAAAAAGTGATTGGCAATTTTGAATCACCAACATGGTTCTAGACCTCTATAAGTGTCCTATTTCTCCTCTCAAGAACACCATTTTGTTGAGGAGTTCTAGCAACACTAAATTCTCTTTTAATACCTTTATATCTGCTAAAATCATCCATAACTCTATTCTTCAATTTTGTCCCATTATCACACCTAATGATTTTAACTTTCATATAATATTGGTTTTCTACTTCTGTGATGAAGATCTTAAGGATGCCATTGTTTCATCCTTAGTCCTTAGAAAGAAAACCCATGTAAACTCGCTAAAATCGTTAGTCACAACAAGACAATACTTAAGATTTAAGTTGCTCACGGATGTAGGACCAAACAAGTCCATATGTAACATTTGAAGTGGGTGAGCAATAGAGTTAATCAACTTTGTCCGAAGAAGCTCGTGTTGTTTGCCTTTAAGACAAGCCACACAGGTTTGATCATTTTCAAATCTTTTCTCGAGGTAAGCCTCTTACCAAACCATCTTTGACAATCTTATTAATGGTTTTGCGATTAACATGACCAAGTCTTCTATGCCATAGCATGGATTCATCCATCGTGGCCTTTGAAGCAAGCAAGCATAATCATCTTTAGCAACAATGTTGTTCTTATTAAAGCTATATAAGTTGCCTTTTCTAGGAATCTTAAGAAGAATCGACTTTCATCGACATCTTAAAATCCTTAGAGAGAACAAAGCACATATCTTTAGTAAAAGAACATTGTTTTCTTGTCACATATTTGTGACACACTAAAAGATTATACTTAAGCTCTTTTATATAGTACATGAGTTCAAAGTCCAAGTTACCGTTTGATGACCCTTTACCAAGAACTTTTCCATTAACTCCACCTCCAAAGTCGACATATTGTCCATCATAGTGTTCAAAATTTGAGAGATAGGACTTGTTGCCAGTCATGTGCCTTGAACATCCACTATCTGTGTAGCCTTGATCTAATCTTTTTGTCCTTGGATGTTCCTGCACATATAAGAAAGAAGTTAGTTTCCTTTGGGGACCCAAGCCATGATTGACTTGGATCTGCCTCGTGTATCAATATAGTTCAATCTATCAAAGGTCATTGATACACCATTGGGATTGGTTGTAGAGGTAATTCCTTTAGGTTTCCATTCCCAACGTGCTGAGGCCTTCAAGCATTTCCCATGTTTCCCCTGGTCTTGTTTACAACCCTTGCAGTGGAAACTTTTGATTGAGCAGTGGTAACTGTTGGTTTAGATTTTGGTACCCACTGTTGGTTATAGTTAACCCTTTTATCAGAAAAAAGACCTTTTCCCTGTTTGTGCAGATTTTGCAAAAGTTGTTTTGAGTTTTGCACTTGTAACAGGTGATTTAGGGTGAGCAGTGTTGACAATTTTAGCAGTGGCAAAAGTTTTGAGACCACTTCTTAGTTGAACTGCTTTTGAGACCATTTTGTTGTGTGAATTAGGGTGTATATTATTTTGAAACCTGTTTGAATCCACCCTTTTATTCCCATGGACTTCCCTTCTCCCAACATGATAGTCACAATTAGCATGTAAATGATTAAAGATACCACAGATATAACATGCTTTATTGTACATCACAAAATCACTACCTAGTTGTTGAGATTTTACATGATTCCAACTCCTCTGGTTTCCCTAGAGTCGATGACTTATTTCTATACATCTCAAGATACCTTACAGTTGATCTAGGCTTGTTAACTTGTTTCCTAGGTTCCTCTGTAATAGTATTAACAACTTTTGGGATAGAAACCACTACTTTCTTTTTAACATTCTCATCTACAACAGATGAGTCACTTGCACTTTCAAAAACATCAGGTTCATGCTTAACCTCTTCCTCACTTGTAATAAATTTGAGAGGACCGTATTCACGAATAGGTTCCTGAAAATCTTCTAGGCCTGTATGAGCTAAATCTATGCCAGGAGGTGATGGAACACCCCTTAGTGGTGGAGGAGAAGTGTTGTATCCCATACCAGACTTAACTTTACTAGTAATTTGAGCATTCCAAATTTTATCAATTGACTTAGACTGATAATAACAGGTGTCAACAGTTAAATTGACATTCTCATTTATCTTTTTAAGTTTTTCAAACTCTTCTTTTAGTGCCTCATTCACTGTTGTCTTATGATCTAACTCTCTTCTAAGAAAAATCATATCATCATTATATTTTGACTCATTTTCTCTATAATGCTTTAGTTGTTTCTCTAATACAGATATGCCTCTTCTAAGATTTGTCACAGCATAATTAGTAGCAAACAACTCTGTTCTTTGGGTTTCAAAAGATTCATTAAGCATTTCACATTCTCTAGAAGCCCTACATGTTTTAGAACAACTTTCCAAATTTTGTACCTCAGAGTCAGAGAAAGCCATGAGAGCATGTTCTGTAGACACAAGAGCAGCATCTGAAGGTTGTTCCTCTTGTTCATCAGCCATGAAACTCCAATCATAGCTTACACCATCAATTGCCAGCATTGCCTTTGGTTCTTCCACAATTGGTTCTTTCTTTTCTACCTCAATGCCAAACAAAGTCAGTTGTGTGACAATCTTCTGGAGTTTGGTGAAGATGCTGTCAAGTGAGTCATTTCTTGAAGCAGAGAAGTTTTCATAACTTTGCTTCAACAATGTCTTTGTGTCTTCTTTGTAGCATCATTGCCACCAAACACCGAAAGCGGTCTCTTCAAAAGTTCTTTTGTTGTTGTGTATTCTTGAAAGCAATGATCGGTCTTTAGGAAGAGTCATTAGTAACAAACTTTTGGCCTTTAGGTCATTCTTCTTCTTTGCTCTTTCATCATTAGTCTCGTGTATGTAAACCGTTACAACTTTAATGTCACCAACTTTCTCAGTCTTCTTCACAGATTTGAAGGAATCACCAGTTAAGATGATTTCCCATAGAGCATAGTCTTGTATGAGAAAGTATTGCTCAATCATTATCCTCCACATCTCAAACTCATTAAGTTTGAGCTTAGGAAGCCTTGGAGCAGAGTTGGACTGGTTGTTTTCCATCTCCATTGATTTGAGTGAGTTGGTTAAGCTTATTCCTTGGATCTTCTAAATCAAAGTATCAAAACCTTCGCTCTGATACCACTTGATGGATCTAAACACACACCTTGTGTTAGTGATACTTTGAATTATATTAATAAGCACGCGGAATATACTTAGTAATACTTAGAAGATGGATTCTATGATGTAATGTAAGTGAACAGTTTAACACAAAGCTCCAATATTATTAAGAAATAATACGAGTGATCTTGTTTATCACTAGGGTTACACCTTGAAGCTTACGTGAGTAATTCGTACATACTCTAAATAATGACCTAGGATCTCCTTTTATAGCACAAGGAGTCCTTTACACTAAACTGGACTATGACAGTTAGTGTTTGATATGACTCTTATATTTCAGTCTGTATTTCAGCTTGTATTTCCGCTTTTATTTCAGTTTGTATTTCAGCTTGTATTTTGGGAACTTTGTAACCGAAATTATTATCTATAACAAGTTGATTTCCTATCCAATTATCTTTCTTTCATAATCTGTTCATGTGTTCTATCTCCGATATTTACACCATTACCTGGTACTTACCTTGTTTAAAAGGTTCTATATCTCATCACCTTTTTCCTAATGCAGAAAATGCCGCCAAAAAGAAGATCAAACAGAACCAACCATGGTGGAGCTGCTAATGCTCCTATTCCAGCAAGAGTCACTCTCAATCGAGCTATCAACACTACTACTCCAGCAAGGGTCACACATGATCAAACTGCTGACGCCCCTACTCTTGCTAGGGCTACTCCAATTCAACCTACCATGAATCAAGCTATGATAGACCAATTGGTCAATGAGCGAGTGAATGCACTCTAGTCGCAAAGAAACCACTCGTCTCACCAAGTCGGAACTTGAGACCGACCACCCATAGCCACATTTGTACCTACCAGGACTTTTGAAAGACTATGACTGGAGGTTTTAGCAGAACCGAAGGAGCTGTCGGTTTGACCAGGTGGATAGAGAAACTCAAAGCGTGTTCAATCAGAATCGTAAAGAAGAAGCTAAGGTTAAGTATGCATCATTCACTTTCACGGATGCTGCCTTGACCTGGTGGAACAATTTCTTGAAATTTGCAAGTATTGATGTTGCCTACACCATGCCATGGGAAAGCTTCAAGGAAATGTTGCTTCAAAAATACTGTCCTCGTAATGAGATAAAGAAGCTAGACCACGAGTTTTGGAACCTCAAAGTTCAAGGCACAAACATGGCTGCTTATAACCAGCGCTTTCAAGAATTGGCCTTGCTATGCCCTGAAATGGTTCAAACTGAAACTCGGTTGTTGGAAAGGTACATTGGGGGACTGCCTCCATCTATCAAGGGAAATGTCACCACTTCTAAGGTTGCTGATCTTCACGAAACCATCGAAGTAGCCAACAAACTCATGGACCAAGTAATCGAGGATGCTTTGGAAAAGGTGGTCGACAATAAGAGGAAATGGGATGACCACTCTCGAAGCTACAACAACAATGGGTATCATGGCAACAACAGTGGAAATCACAACAACAACCAGAACAAAAGACAAAATGTTGCTAGAGCATATGCAGCTGGGATTGGAGAAAGAAAATGGTACGCGGGGACTGCACCACTGTGTAACCGATGCACACTGCATCACAAGGGACAGTGTACAGTCAAATGCCGCAACTGTCAGAAGATCGAACATTTGACCAGGAACTGCAGGTCCAAATCTCTGGCAACGGTTCAAACAGCACCAGCTCAGGACCCTAAGGCTGCTATAACTTGCTTTGGTTGTGGTGAGAAAGGGCATTTTAAGAATGAATGCCGAAAACCCAAAAACCAAGGCAATGGGGGAAATCAAGGTAACCGAGGTAACCCAGGGAGCCATGGAAATGGCAGGATTCAGGGAAATGTTGGACAGCAGAGTAACCAGGGAAATGGTGAAGGAGCTCGTGGAAGAGTCTATGATGTGACCAAAGTGGAAGCTCAGGAAGACCCGAATGTCGTGACGGGTACGTTCCTTATAAACAACCGTTATGCATCCATATTGTTTGATACGGGAGCCGATAGAAGTTTTGTTTCTAATGCATTTAGTCCATTACTCGATATTTCCCCGACTGCATGAGGCAATGCATACAATGTGGAACTAGCTAACGGTAACATAGAAAGGGTAGATACCATTATAAGAGGTTGCACCCTAAATCTGTTAAACCACCCGTTCAATATCGACCTTATACCAGTAGAATTGGGTAGTTTTGTAAGATATTGGATTTCACAAAACACTCTAAACCATGATCAAAGTAGGCGTATAAGTATGTTAGAGAGAGAAAGTTCTAGTGAGAGAAAGGAAGAGAGTTGGGAACTATAGTGAGAGAAAGAAAATATTATTATGAGCTCCAACTCTCACCTTGGAAGGTAGAGAGTATTTATAGTCTTACAATAAAACGCCACACAACGGGCTGTGGATCGGTGCATACAGTGGGTAAAGACCGTCCGTCCTCCACGGTGTTACTTACCTAAATACTACTTGACTTAAAAGAACTACGACTACGAGCTTTCTAACGATTACATATACTTGAGGTGACCGACTCTTTAATACACGGAATTTCTAATTCCTAACAATCTCCCAAGGAGGTCACCTCAATCTTGTACTAAAATTACATTGAATACGCATGATATTACATTAAAAATTTCTTGCATTCTTGATGTAGTACTTTGCTTTGAGGCTCGTAGTCATTGATTCTTCTTATTGTATGTTTGGTTAATCTAAGTGGGGGTCTTTAAATGATCCACGTGATAATAAATTTGAGCCACTTTTGAGATCATCGACTATCAAAAATCTCTCGAGACTTCCTTTGTGGTGTCGGTATCATGTGATGTTGTGACTTTAGGACCGACATGCTCACATTACGGATCATGATATCTTCTCATCGAGTAGCGGAAGCTTTCGTTGATTCATGATATTGGCGAGCGTGGCGAAGCATGGAGTGAAAATATCGAGTCATTGATGCACTAATCATGATTTCTTTTGAGATGAATGTGTTAAGTGAGCATGCGGCTATGGATTGACCGCTTCATTCGATCGACTACAAACATCGGGTGTACACACACACAGTGAGTTAGCAATAAATCGCACGAAAGTGTCTTTGATCACTTCGTTGAATTGAGTACATGGCCCACGGTTCCCGTTGATCGATACAATCGCACTGTGATCGGTATAATTCGAAGAATTTCCTTGATGTGGTTTCGCAATGCTCTAGTTGTTCTCAAACCGAGCATCTCAAAGAAGACAACACGGAGTGAGTGAACCAATAATTTAAGTCCAGATTGATGAAAAGAGATTTGAAAACAATCGTGTATTGCTCAATAGAGATTGTTTTGCAATACAACGAAGGTTTTATTGAAAATCAATTATCAATCATAAAACACCTTTTGATTTGAAAAATTAGTACACGGTCGATGTGCTAAAGAAAAGAGTTATTAAGCACAAAGACCGGTTTTTCAAAGGTATCCGTCAATCCATAACTCGAACCGAGATTGATTCAAGAGATTGAATCGCCCATTGTTTCATTCGGTTGTCACATGGTTGATCTATATAATAGATCTCACATGTCACCTACCGTGAGCTTGTTTGATGTTGGCTCCGAAGGTTTTCCATCTTCACCGTGAATATGTTCACATATCACTCGGATGTTCCGCAAAACCACAAGGATAATGCGTAGGACTCAAGATATAATCTCTTTTCCACATTGTGAAAAGAGAGTCTTCATTGAAAGTGTCCTAATGAGATTTATTGATGATCTCGTGGCTCTAGACTCAATATGTGCATATTTGGATCCCTGTCTTGGGAGACTAGGGAGAGGTCTCCTTCTTCAATATCAACAATCTCTAGAGAAAGTCGATAGATAATGTTGGTTCCCGTGAGAATGAAACAAGTCCTTTTAAGAGGATCTTGAGTGGTTTGAAAAGTTGAAGTGCGATGCGTCCTTTGGGTCCATGACGTCTTGTCTTCAATACCGATGTTACCATCGGTAGCATATGAATTGAACCCGGTTTACGCCTAAGGTTGAATATATGGAGGGCTATTTGTTTTCACCCTTTTCTCATTCAATTATTTTAATTCTTCAACCCTTCGATGCTTACCGAGACTTCATAGCTAGAGCCTTGTTGGGTTAATTTCGATCTTGGCTCGGTCTCGATCCGCACTCTTCCCATATCTCATTTTTCTCCTTTACCATCATCCCTAAGAACTCTACACTAACTAGTGGATAGTCCTGGTAGATCCCTCGGTTACGGCGGATCATGGGAACACATACCTAACCTTATCATCCTTATATCACCGTACATAAAGTAAAGTTGGTCGGTCTATTTGGTATTGTTCATCCGCCATTGGAGCCAATTGAGAACCATTTGAAAATCAATCCGGATACTTGTGATATATTATCAAAACATTTTGTACCGGATTGTTTTTATATTTTTAGAATAAGTGCTCCCCTCAACATGTGCATGAATTGTTTGAAATCGTTTTGCACACGGAGGCAAGAGGAAGAATTAATTTCTTTGAATACCATTTTCTAAAGATATCAACATCACTTCCCAAACGAATCAAGTAGATAAAGCATTTTGGGAAGGATGAGGTTTCAAAAGTTTGCTCCCCTCAATATGTGCCTCGAGGTTTGAAAAGAGTTTTGCACATACTAGAGAGAACCGCACATTGAGATAAATGATCATGTTTCAAAACATAGGTTTAAGATAGATGCTCCCCTCAACATGTGCATGGAAAATTTGAAATCGTTTGTCACATGTGGAAGGATAGCATGTACATCCTTATAAAACCATTTACCGAAATATCGTTTAAATCCAATTTAAATCACACATTCTCCCCGATCACAATTATCAAATCATTTGAGATTTGTGATCTCTTATTGATTTAAATTGATTTTGAAAGATTTTAAGGGAATTGTGACTTGATTATGAAAGCGTTTTAGCGATAAGGATCGGATTTTTAGACTTTAAAACTCCATTGATAAAACATGCATGTACATCTTTTGAAAACAATTTAATGCCAAATAACTTTTTAATTTAATTGAAATCATTCTCCCCTCAATCAATGACATAGGTTGTTGATTGAGAGATGAGATTTTGACAAATAAGTCTCGATGATTATCAAAAATAGAGACCGAGTTATTTTTCAAAGCGTTAGTTTTCATAGATAAATGTTTATAGAATCGAGCATGGAATTTGAAAACATGGTAAAGCATGGCTCGTTCTTTCTTTGAAAAGCGGTTCATTGCTCGAAATGACAATAAACCATTGTTTCTCTTTCTCCCAAATATTTTTGATTTTTTTTTTTTTTTTTTTTTTTTTTTTTTTAAGAATTGAACAACATCTAAAGTCCGTGTCATTCTTTGAATGACAGCACAAAGACCGTAGATATTATCGAACCGAGAAAAACATAACAAATTGACAATATTTTTGAAGATTTTTGAATTTTGATTTTATGGATTTTGAAGGTTTTATATTTTTCTGTTTGATTTTGAGGGTTTTATAATTTTGTATTTTGTTTTTCGAATAGATATATACAAGAGATAGATGAAGATAAACCTTTACTCCTCGTCTTCCTCCGAAGACGTTTGAGTGTTCGGTTGAAGACTTTTCAAGCCAAGGCGTGGAAGAATAAACTCAAAACGTTCTCTTGGAAGAGCTTTGGTGAAGATGTCGCTAAGCGATATTCGGACCTCACAAAATAGAGTTCCACCAAACCTTTTTCCACTTGTTCCCGATGAAATGATGTCGAATGTCGATATGCTTTGCTCTTGAGTGTTGAACGTTGTTGCATGAGAGAGCAATAACACTTTATTGTCACAAAGACTGAGAGGATTTTGTTGAATTCAAAGCCATAGTCGATAATTGAGATCTCATCCATAAGATTTGAGCACAACAAGATGACATGGCTATGTATTCACCTCTGTAGAGGAAATAGAAGTACTCATTTGCTTCTTTGAAGACCACTCACAAGCTTATCACCCAAAAGCGAGCACCTCCGGATGTACTTGACGAGTATCTTGACACCTGCATGATCAACATACGCATAGGCAGTTAGTGACATACCGGTGTCCTTGGTACCAAAGACCCATGTTGATGGTTCCTTGGAGATACCGAAGACCCGTTTAACCGCTTCAAGGTGCTTTTTAGTAGGCTTAGCACGGTATCTAGCACACATGCAAGCAATGAACAAGATGTCCGGTCTACTAGCGGTGAGGTACATCGGGATCCAATCATACTACGATATTTCGTTTGATCAATCATGATCCCAGTGGTCATCATCTAGTTTGGTTCGATCAATCATGGAGTGTCAACGGTCACTTGAATCAAATCCAAATTTCTTTAAGATCTCGGTTGCATATTTAGATTGATTTATGAAAATGCCTCGGGACTTTGTGAAATTTGTAATCCCAAGAAAAATGACATTTGTCCCATCATTGACATTTGAAATTTTGAACTCATTTCATTTGAAAACGGTCACACTCATTGGGGTCGATCGAGGCAAAGATGATATCATCAACATAAATTTGAACATGAATTAAATGTTTGCACGACTTCACGGTGAACAATGTTGGATCAATCGCTCCTTTGCTAAATCCGGTAGATAGAAGAAACTTTGTGATGTATCATACCATGCCCTTGGAGCTTGCTTTAAACCGTAAAGAGCCTTCTTCAAACGATAAACGTGAGTAGGATGCTCTTGATTTACAAATCCTTCGGGTTGGTGGCGTGAGCGACTTCTTTAAGATCTCCGTTCGAAATGCCGTCTTCACATCCATCGATAGACCACCATGTTCTTACTAGCGAAGATTAGCCAAAAGATTACGATTGCCTCGATTCGAGCAAGCTGGAGCAAAAGATTCTTCAAAGTCGATACCCTCCTCTTGACGGTATTCTTTAGCAACTAATCGAGCCTTGTTCTTCAATACATCACCATGCTCATCTAGTTTCACTTTGAAGATCCATTTTAGAGCAATAATCATGGCACATTCGGGCGGTACTAACTCCCATACATCAAGTCGATCAAACTCATGAATTTCATCTTGCATAGCATTGAACCAAATTGTCTTCGTTCATGGCGGTTTAACATCCTTTGGTTCGATCCTTGAGAGTACGGAGTTGAAGAAACACCATAAGGCATCGGTTGCAAGTTGTTTCCGTGTTGATACAGGACGAGAGGATTTCAATGATGTTGTCTAATGGATGATCGTGAGTCCATTTTCCGAGGTGTTCATGTGGTAGTTGTTGAGGATCAAGTAGCAGAGTCGATGTCTCCTAAAGAAGATGGTTCCAAGAAGATTAGGGAGCAAATATGTTTTCGAATGGAGCATCTTCGGGAGTAGCAAAGGGATTAACTTCATCATTGATGCGAAACATTTCCATGATGTACATTTGAAGAATGATGATTTGTTGATGAGGCGAAGGATCGTGCGCTTCTTGACTTAAAGATATTGAGGCGAGGATTGTCTTCATTCACATGAATATGAGCAGCCTCTGTTGAAGGAATCGACACCTCATTAGTACTTGGATCATAAAGTTCATCAAACATAGGATCAAACAATTTCTTTAAATCATCTTCGATGGAGGTACATATGGAGTTTCTTGAGAAGAGTTTGGAACAAGGATGAACCAATGGGACTGCTTTTTGAAGTGTGGGTCTGAATCGAATTGTCCAGAGCTATTTGACCGATCGACTCATCAAACGTAACGTGAATTGTTTCCATGATATTTCGGGTTCTTTTGTTGTAGATTCGGTATCCCTTTTGTTTGGTGCATACCCTACAAAACTCCAATGTCTCGCTTTAGCTCTAAGTTTGCCTAAGTCTTGACCTCATTAGTTGGATAACACAATGCACCAAATACACGAAGGAAAGAGATTAGGTTTTCTGTTGTGGACAAGTTCATATGGAGTTTTCCATGAGCAGGTGTGAATCGTGGAACGATTTTGTGTGTAGCATGCGGTGGCAATAGCTTGACCCGGAGAAACATTGGAACCTTTGAGTAAATCAAGATTGTTCTAGCGGCTTCTACAAGAGTTTGATTTCGTCTTTCAACTACACCGTTCATTGAGGAGTTCGTGGAACACTTCTTTGATGGCTTATTCCAATGCTTTCATAAAATTCATTAAGTTGTTTGTTAACAAACTCGGTTCCATTGTACATTCGGATAATTACGCGGTTTTGTTAAGTCGAACTGCAATTGTTTGATGAGTTTGATGATGATATCGAGTTTCATCCTTTGTCCTCAAGAAGTTGACCCTGTGAATCTAGAGTAATCATCAACCACAACTAACACATATTTCTTCCCAAAGATATTCGCACTCTCATTGGTCCACATAGATCCATATGAAGGGTATGAAGAACTTCGTGATTGAGTTTGTAGGTTTGGGTTTATGGGTATACCTTTGCTTTTTCCCAATTGGCATCTTGAACAAAGATGATCCTTTTCATACTTTAGTCTAGGTAAACCTACAACTAAGTCCTTTCTACGAGAGATCATTGATGGTGCAAGTTCAAGTGATTTGACGACGATGCCATAACCATGACTTTGTTTTCGAGGCCTTTGACAACAAGCAAATAGGAGAAGACTTCATCATATCATCGATAGAGATGGTGTAAAGATTTGACCCACGAGTTCCTCGTAACAATTCCTTACCATCAAGTTCTCTAACAAAACAAGTATGTTTTCGAAGGCTACTTCTAGATCGTAATCACGTAATTGACCAACAGAGAGCAGATTATGACCAAGACCTTCCACATAGTATACTCTAGAGATGACACTATCACCCACAACATAATCACCATAACCCATAATTGCACCGAAATGATCATTTCGAATCTAACTGTCGATGAATTTGCTCACGAAGTTCATGAGCCGTGACGGTCATGGATCATATGCTTGGAGCGACTGAGTCCGGTACCACGAGAACGATTTGAGCGATATGCGGTTGAACACAGACAAGAATGGATAATCGGATAATTGGGATCCCCATGCAAGAATGGGTTCCATTTGGTTAGTAACACTTGGTTGGAACACCCACATCAAAAATAGAAGCATTCATATCGAAAATAGGCGGTGAAATCATTGTGAATAGATGCGGTACTAGTGTCTTTATTAGACACATTCACAGTGTGCTCACTTCTTAAGGAATAGATCTACCAAGAGGCATCCATTTTCTAGTGGGCATTGTCGATTAGTCTTACGACCAACGGTATCCAATAATAGCCTATCTTACTAAATGTTCTTCTGTGGGTTTCCTTGTTTTCTAACTTTCTTTCGCTTTTGCCTTTTAGCCTTCTTAGCATGATTTTAGCATTAACAATATTAATTGGACAATTAACATCATTAGGCAAAACATTAACACCACATTCATGATTATAAGCGAATTCAAGCGGACATCAATACAAGGTTTGCAAATAGTATCGAATTCAATTAATTACGACGCCTATGGCTAATACTAGAATCAACACGATTCGTTTTATTAAGCTCAAACTTAAAGTTCCTAGGTAGGTCTTCTACTTTCTTCCAATGCATATTCTTAGCTTGCAGGTCGTGTCCTTCCTTGTATTGTCTTGAGACTTTGACCGCTTGCTTTAATGTCATGATTACTCTGTAGAGGAATGGGAACATTAGTTGGTTTGGCTACTATTTGCTTCACTGTTTAGATGTTGGGATCCGAGCTACATGCGAGCACACTAAGATTAACTTTTTAACACTTGAATAGTGGGATTAGAGCACCTAGAGTGCACACTCGAGTTCACATTCTTAGCACTATGATTTGAAATCGAACTACTTGAAGGGACATTAGGGTTCACATTCATAACATTTGGCATTGAGTGACTTGCATGCTTGGCACTAGGCATAGAACACGGTATCAAGGGATTGACTTGCTCACCTAAGGTTTTAGGGCATATTGTAATTAGGCTTTCTAGAAGTTCTTGAGATCGTTTGGCATATAAGCATGCATGGCCAATTGCATTATCATCTGGTTTCTCTAACTTATCCTCTTCTACAATCTCACGGAGACATTCTAGGCTGTCCTTAAGGTATGAGAAATATGTTTGAATAACAAGTTTGTTATTCCTAAGATGAGGAGGAACATATTTCTGAGACAAAGCATATTTATTACAGACATGTACCTTTGATACACCATTCTCCCCATTGGTCATTGGCATCTTCCCTTTACACGACTCTTTAGATTCTCAATTTCTTTTTGTAACGAGGCTACCGTTTCGTTATTTTTATTCTGATGACCTTTATAGATTCAAATAATTCATTGAAATGACATTTAACCTTTTCATTTTCTTCAAGAAAACCTCATTTTCCTCTTGTAAAGCATTTACTAAGTTTTGAAGATGAAAGTTTTGAGAATTCGAGAATCTAAAGGAGGAGGCATTTGGGGACCAGTCACCTTGTTCGTTTGACCCTTTAATTGAGAGATTTGGGCTTTCAACTTTCGATCGTGTTGCAATGAGCTTGAATCATTCATCACGTTTGTTAATTTGAAAAAGCGCATCAAACTATGGAGCATCCGAGGATGTCTTGATATTTGAAGTTTTGACATTTTCTTTAAGATGTTGATATTTTAGTTGTAAATTAAAATGCTCAACTTCTAGTTTAGAAAATGTTTAACCAAATTGTCGTGATCATCCGGTTCAATTTTCTCATTTAGTTCGAGTTAGTTTTTCAAGCTCAATGACACGATGATGAGAGACTTTCAAAGCAAATGCAGTTCATGGAATCGAGAAGCGATAATAGAATAGTTAGTAGCGATGTAGAACACATCTTGAGCAATACATCAGAAATTAGGTTCTCATTTAGTGTATGCAAGTTCTTCCTCTCAATCTCATTATATTTTAGTGCTCGCTCATAGTCACTAACCTCAACTATCATTGCATCAAATTCCTTTCCATTCCTTAATATCGTGATCTATCCCTTTTAAGACTCTCAAAGTGATCTTTTAGAAGTTTAAAGAAAGGCATGACCTCGTTAAATAGCATTCTTTCATTTGCTCAAAACCCCTTTCTCCTTGATTATACCGGTGGGTGTGATCCTTTTCTTGCAAGTTTTCTCAAAATCAACAAATAGTTGAAAGATAACATATTGGCTAATTAGGGTCTTGCTTTTAGTGGCAATTGTTCTAGGAACAAGATGCATTGGTGTATTAGGAGGATACACACGTCGCTCTAGGCATTTTCCAAAGGGAGGTTTGTTTCAACAATATTTTCGACTTTACGCTTATCTAGATCTATTTTCCAAAAACTTGTTTGGGAGTCAACGACGTCCGAGGCTTAAACTTGTTCAAGGAAATCCAGTTTTCCTTCTTGTAGTCATGGGGTGTGATCTTTATTTTCTTCTCTTTACATTTAGGATCATCTAATTTCTTGTTCATCTTTTCCTAGTAACTTCATCGATTTCTTATCTTCCTCGGTGCACTCAACGCAACTAGGTTTCGTCTAGGTTTAAGGATTTCATTGCCATCATAAAGAACCTTATGAGCATTTCTAGCCTTTTAATAACCTCTGGATTTGGTTCCTCAATAAGGGGAATGCTATGCTTATCGCTTAAGACTCTATGCTTAGTGATCATGTGAGCGATCAATGGTGTTCCTTGTATGTACAACTTGTTTTCAAGTTTGTTTTCAAAGTTTTGATTAGAAAAATCTTTCAAGAGTTTTGATTCCTTTGTATTAAATTCTTGCTTAAGCATTTTCACATTTTCTTGAAGTTCTTGTTTTTGCTTAGCGGTTTAGAAAGCTTTTCTTGCAAGGAATTTAACTCTTGTTTTAATACTTCTTCTCGAAAATTACTTTTTCTAATGATTATACGCACTTGGTCATCCATTTCACGCTCACGAGTGGTCAACTCAAATTTTGCACGTTGTTCATAAATAGCAACACGTTCTTTATAGGCATTTAGTTCGAAATTACGGAATCATCGAGGCACATGCGGTGTATTCATCAAAGATATAGTCATTGTTGATCGTAGAAGATGCATCACTTGGTACAACTTCACTTTCACTTTGTTCCACATATTGATCATATGGGACAACATTGATATTACCCATATTTTCAATATTTGATACAATAGTTTCGATTACTTGTACTTTGTCATGCATCTTTGCACATCAAACATCATCGTATAGTTTTAATCCTCCGAGATGAGTTTGTCTTTGGATGGGCCACTTGTGGTGAAGAAGAGACCTTGGGAGAAACCATTGGAGAAATGCTAGCCATAAAAATTGTGTGTGCAGAGGTCCATCATCCACATCAGTCGTATGCATCACAATCGGCGACTTGAAAGGCATTCGATGATTGTGACCTATCTCACGAATAGGTTGCTCATCCACATCGCATCATAGGTCTTGGCATTGCCTCAAAGAAGAAACAACAGTTCCTCTTCATCCAGCGGCACCATTATCCCGAGCTTGTACAAGCAACATCTTATCTCAAGTAATCCGATTCGTGGACGTTTTGGAGATGTGCGCTTGCAATGTGTCCCTCACCACCACGGTTATAACATTTGATCGGCTTAGCTTGACCTTGATTACCATTCCTTCCACGATTTCGATTACCAACATAACCTCTACCACTCCACCTCTTCCCCGATCATACCGTCTTTCTGAACGGTTGCACCACGATCCTCCCATCTTTAATGTAGCTTGATTGTGTGGGTTAGATGTCGCTCGAGGTTGTTGTTGGTTTGTGGGAGAGAATTCATGTTTTGACTAATCGAAGAGCTAGTTGATTAATGATGTTACCCACGTGTGCATCAAAGATCGACTTGTTTGAACATGGGATCGGAATGAGTTTGTGATTACCATTACCCATGGGTATGACTTGTGAGGCTTTGGTTGTGATTCGATGTTTGAGTAGAAGGCGGTTGAGTCATTGGATGAGCTTGTCTCTCCTGGTTGGTTTTGAACGATTAAGAATCATCTTTTCAAACATGGCATGTCTCATTCGAAGAAGGAAGGCATAGAGTTGCTCATAATTCGTATTCTTCAATCCTTTAGTGAGCTTCACGAAGTAACAAACTTGTGCCATTCGAGTTCATGTTGTTCACAAATTTTGAGTTCGGTGAATGTTAGGCATAGTCATTCGATGTTCCTCATATCATTCACCGACTTATGAAATCTCACATAGTACTCATAGACACTCTCATCCGGTTTCATCTTGAAGTGTTCAAATTGGTCATAGAGTTGTGATTCTCATCTTCCATAGTTAATTCGAACACGAGAGAAGCATCTTGACATTATCCCATCACGCCTTTGCATCGGTGTTGTGATTGATCGACTTGTAGATGTCTTTAGGAAGACCTTGAAGAACAATGTTAGAAGCCACGATATCAACATCGAATCTCTTTTTCTCCTTATCATCAAGCTCATCATACATTTTTGGTCCATCCATTCCGTAAATCGAGTTCCATCTTGAAGATATCAAGTACATCTCTAGTCGTCTCAACCCGATACGGTCATTCATCAATGGATTTGAGAATGTTGACTCCATTTTCCTTTCCAAGACAAGACAATCTAATTCGTTGAGCCCAAGAGTCGTAGTCGATTACATCAAGCATGGGTGGATTTAGTATCTCGAACCATTGCTTGAACATCCTCGAACAAAGTGGAGATGATAGTAGGAACGTTTGTAGACATGTTTCAAGCTCTACGGATTTTACAATTCTTTGATTAAACCGGAAATTGATTCTTTCACGGGATTTTACTAAACCAAAAGAACAACCGTAAGAATGTAACACAAAGAAGAAAAGGTCTAAATGAACAAGTCGCTAAACACACAACTCGCATAAGCGGTCAACTCGCAACACACTCAACTCGCTTAATTAATCAAGTCGCTAAATAGCCAACTCGTTTTAGTCTCAACTCGCAACACAATCAACTCGCTTGAACACTAAGTCGCTTAAGTTAACTCGCTAACGTTACAACTCGCTAAGTAGCAAGTCGCTTTAGATCTCAAGTCGCTAAAGAAACAACTCGCTTAGAACCCAAGTAGCATAAATATCAACTCGCTAAACAACTAAGTCGCATGTACCAACTGCATTAAATAACAAAGCAACTCGCTTTGAAGAAACACAAGTCCGAGACACAACTCGCTTAGTCCTTTTTCACAAATAACCACTTTATCAATCCAAAACAACCAAACCACAATGATTTAAGCCTTCCAATTCAAAACATAAACACTTATGATGATCCTAAACACAAAAGTACAAGCAAAATTCAAGCTTTACCACTAGAATTTGTTCAAATGAATCAAACTCTCCTAAACCCTTAATACACCAAAAACCTTATGAAATCCACCAAACCAAAGAGCATGAAAGATGAGTGATCAAACCTTGGCTCTTGATACCAATTGTAAGATATTGGATTTCACAAAACACTCTAAACCATGATCAAAGTAGGCGTATAAGTATGTTAGAGAGAGAAAGTTCTAGTGAGAGAAAGGAAGAGAGTTGGGAACTATAGTGAGAGAAAGAAAATATTATTATGAGCTCCAACTCTCTACCTTGGAAGGTAGAGAGTATTTATAGTCTTACAATAAAACGCCACACAACGGGTCAGATCGTGCATACGTGGGTAAAGACCCGTCCGTCCTCCACGGTGTTACTTACCTAAATACTACTTGACTTAAAAGAACTACAACTACGAGCTTTCTAACGATTACATATACTTGAGGTGACCGACTCTTTAATACCTGGAATTTCTAATTCCTAACAAGTTTCGATGTCATCATCGGGATGGACTGGTTATCAACATACCATGCTTTCATCATTTTTAACGAGAAGCTCGTCCGAATACCCTATGGAGATGAAGTCCTAACTATACAAGGAGACAGAAGTGATAGAAGGAGCGCATCAAGACTACACGTCATTTCCTATACCAAGGTGTTGAGGTGTATTGAGGAAGGATGTCACATCTTCCTAGCACAAGTCACCGGAAAGGAAGAAAAACGTCTGGAAGACGTGCCGATAGTGAGAGAGTTTCCTGAAGTCTTTCCTGAACACTTGCCAGGACTACCGCCAGCCCGACAGGTTGAATTTTGAATCGATTTAGTGCCTAG
>CM040238.1:158398759-158471671 GCA_022545495.1 Chrysanthemum lavandulifolium | reverse complement strand
GAAATCACGCAAATATAACCAAATAACATATACAAAATCACACATAACGCTACTAGAAACATGTACAACTGAGCGTGATCGACGCCGCGCGCATGTTGTAACTCTATATATAAATTGAATTTTCGACTTTTAGGAGGTAGTCTTGTGGAGTAAAACCTAAACCGAACTTTGGTCGTCTTGGCAGTATCTTAGGTTCCATACCCTATTTTACAACAAGATAAGTGATTTACTTCATTAATTCAATTATGTCTTCAATTGTTTGTGTGTATGCTTGCATGTTTTCCATGTCTGGCTAATTTACTTGTGTGTTTGCTTAGATCTATGAAACCTAGGTATTGAATATTGATTGGTTGTCTCTTATTTTAATTGTGATTGACCTAATATTGCGATAGGTCATTCGTTGTGTTTTTAATGCTTGAGTAATCTTTGTGAACATTAGTTTATAATCACTTAGAGTTATTATAGGTTAAACATCCAAATATAACCTTAGAGTTAGTTTATGAATCCTAGAGATTTCGTAGGCAATAACCTTAAGGTAGTCTCAAAGAGTTAGGGAAAAACGCATACCCTATGACCTTAGAAGACACAACGCGTTAAGAATAAGGACGTGACAATTCAACCATCAATAGGAGATAACTAGGAGTAACAAGATCTAGGTAAACACATCTTTAAATCATCATAAGAGCACACAATAATAGACATAGACTACACTCACCTTAGCTTAGTTAATTAGATAAGTAGAGTAATCGGAGAAATACCACCCCAAATCCAATACCCGATATTCGTACCTTTCAATTTTATAAAAATATAAAAGATAAAAATAATCTTCCTCAACCACAACCTTAGCGTAGTAATTTCTCACTAGCATTCCTATTCCCTGAGAACGATATCAATTCCCGAGGCTTACCCTAATACTACACTACAACGATTAGGTTCACCGCCTAGGGTGTTGAAAACTTGCTCGACAAAAAGGAAGTTCCTTTGACCCCGAACGCGCGTTGTACGCGTATCATTAATGATGTCCCAAGGTATGTTTATGATTAGAGTTGTAATGGAAGAATGGTTATAATGTGTAATGTGTGATTGATGTATAATGTTAAGTTATATCCGTTTTGCTTACTAAGCCTCGTGCTTACGGTTTAAGATGTTAATGTTCGTAGGTCCATATGTGATGGCGATGGTAAGCATTGGATTAAAGCTTATGGATTGCTAGATGAAAGTTAGAAGAATGGTAAGAAAGTAGAGCTTAGGTAGATACCGAGCTCGTTTCAATGTTGTCCCCCGAGAGTCTTTGAATGGGTTGTATGTATGTTGTCGAGTGTCAAAGTTTATGTCTTTGTTGTTAAAGCTAAATGTGTCAAATGGTTCATTATAGTAACGGGTTGAAGTGTGTATATTTAGTAAAAGGGGCGTTTGGTATAACTTGTAATTATACCCATTTTGGGTTTTAAACGGGTTAATGATAATGGATATGATTCAATATGTTAAGTTAATGCTTTTGAAAGGTTTGAAGTAATTCGAAGTGGTAAAGGTTGTATGTATTGAAAATGGATCAAAAGGGTTTTTACATAATACCGTCATTTTGTAAAGTACCATTCCGAAGGTCAATTGTTTAATGTTTATGCATGAAAATGATATATGAGGTCTTAATAATTCTAGAAATTTTGGTCTCTTTCCGAGTAATAGATGTCATTTTCCCCAAAAATGGCCAAAGTGCATAAAAGGGATATGCAGAAAAAGGGGTGTTTGGGACAAGGTCTATTTTAACCTATTTTGGGTCAAACGGGTCAAGAATGTTTGGAAAAACAATGTATATGGTTAAGTGTTTGTAAAGTGGTTAAAATAGTTGAAGAACTAGTGGAGAACTAGTAGAGAACTAGTTTGGAGAACTAATTTGGAGAACTAGTGAAGAACTAGTTTGGAGAACTAGTTGGAGAAGACGGAGATCTAACGGCGTCCCACTCTATAAGCACGCCATCGCAAGTGTAAAATTATATATAGAAATCGAATTTTCAGAATTTTAAGAGGTAGACTTGTGGAGTAAAACCCTAAACGTCGTAGTCCGACTTGGATGATTTTAGGTCCTAAACCCTATTTTACTCATCAAGATAAGTGTTTTATTCCATTGATTTCATTATGTCTTCCATTGAATGTGTGTATGCTTGCTTTTTTAACATGTCTGGCTAAATTTCTTGTGTGTTTGCTTAGATCTATGAAACCTAGTTATTAATTATTGATTGGTTGTCTCTTATCTTAATTGTAATTGGCTTAGGAGTGCAATTAGGCTATCGTTGTGTTTAAATGCTTGAGTAATCTTTGTGAGCCTTAGTTTATGAATCACTTAGCAGATTTCTTAGTCTTAACATCCTAAGATAACCTTAAAGTAGTTTATGAATCATCTAGCGGATTTCGTAGGCAATAACCTTAAGGTAGTCTCAAAGAGTTAGGGAAAATGGCACACCCACGACCTTAGAAAACACAATGCGTTAAGAATAAGGACGTGACAATTCAACCACCAATAAAAGATAACTAGGGAGTAATAGTATCTAGGTAAGCACATTTTTAATCATCATATGAGCACACATCAAAAAGACATAGACTACCCGTAGTATTAGATAATTAGAATAGTAGAGTAATCGGTAGAAGTACCACCCCCCAAATCCAAGCCCCGAGATTTTACCCTTAGCTTTCTAAAAAATATAAAAAGATAAAAAATAATCTTTCTCAACCTCAACCTTAGAGTATTACACTTCTTACTAGCATTCCTATTCCCCCTAGAGAATGATATCAATCCCCGAGGCTTACCCAATACTACACTACAACGATTAGGTTCACTGCCTAGGGTGTTGAAAAACTTGCTCGACGAAAAGGAAGTTCATTTGACCCCGAATTCGCTTTGTACGCTCATCACTACTTCTAGACATTGGCCGGTTCATCAGCTAGATGTCAAGAATGCCTTTTTGCATGGTGATTTAGCTTAGACTGTTTACATGCGTCAACTTCCTGGTTTTTGGATTCTGAACATCCGGAATATGTTTTTTTGTTACAGAGATCACTTTATGGTCTCAAGCAGGCACCTAGGGCTTGGTTTCAGTGTTTTGATGCTTTTATGCTTCGGGTTGGATTTACTCATAGTCGTTGTGACTCCTCGTTATTTATATATCGACAGGGAACTGATATTGCTTATTTATTACTTTATGTTGATGACATTGAGAAAAACTTGAAGGGGGGTTGAATAGTTTTGCCGATTAAAACTTCGTTTTAAAGTATTTAAATCGACTTATGTCAATCCATTCAGATTGTGTGTTGGATATTGATAGATAAGCATATGTAACACCCCCAAAATATCGCAGCGGAATGATAGTGTCACTGGGGTGCTACTTCAAAGTACAAAGTTTAAGGTATAGAAAACAACCTCTAAATAAGACGTTTTGAAACGTTACCATTCGAATTATTAAAATTAGAGTTATTACAAGAGGTCCCAAAGTATGAGATTACATAAAGGGTTTAAAAGGTATCGAATGGTAAGGATAAATGCATAAGTCTCCAAAGCATACAAATGACTCTATGTTCCAAGCATCCGCTATCGCCTTATTAACCTGAGATAAACATGCTAAAAGTGTCAACACAAAGGTTGGTGAGTTCATAGAGTTTGTTTTAAAGGAGTTTAAAAGTCTTTAGAGAATGTTTCCATAGCAAAGGCATTGTAAATCCACCCGGTTGCAAATCCGCCCATACAAAACTTGCAACCTGTGTGTTCACAACCCACTACTAACGTAAAGTATGATTAAGACATAAGTGTATACAAGAATGTTTCCACAAGAAAGGCATTATAAATCCACTCGCTGCAAATCCCACCATACAAAACTTGCACCATGTGTGTTTACAACCCACTGCTAAAATAAGGGTAAGACATATGTGCATACGATAATGCATGCACTTAATGTAAAGTTTAACAACCAACTGAACCTCGTGACAAGTATAAACAAGAATATAGCATAGTGGATTACATTCACCCAAGGCCATGAATCTGGAACCAAGAGTGGGGGCGTCAACCCGATAGTACTATCAATACCTCTCCATCGGCTCCATCCAGGAGTTAAACAGCGGATAAAGTATACAGTGTATAGAATAAGTTTAACACATTGAGGCGCATATCGTCATAAAACTACACATCATGCTTCAAAAGTATAAAAGTATAGCGTAGAATATTGATGTGCTCCGGTTGGTGCAAGTTTTAAAAATTTATATTCACGAATTAACCGTATAACCTATTAACACATACGAGCAAGTATACTCGTCCGCAATAGCAAAGTTTGGTAAGTCGAGATCGTCCCAAGGGATTTTTGTTTTGAAATAGATCTTATTAAAAGTTTCTAACAAGAAAGCTTGTCAAGGCTCCTCGAATAAGTGTTCTAGTGAAAATACGAATCAAGAATAAAATATATACTTGTGTGAAGTCTCATAATCAACCATAGATAACGTTCATAAAGGTTTGGTGTATACTCTTAGTATGATGCACAAATCATAAGCAAATGATTCCCCAACCATGGTATTTGTTTGTAAAATCATTCTAAGAACAAAAACATTTAGGTAATCCTTCGGTCCTTATCCCAATGATTATCCTATAAAAGTTCCATTTGTTTGCAACATGTTCTCATTAAATTTGTTCTTACGAATCTTCGACCCTTCGTAATGAAAACGTTCCTAGTCTTGTTTTAATAAGCAAAACATGGTGGTTGTCAATCACCATATCCCCATACTAGTTTGTCACAACACTTTTGGAATAAAACACAAGAGAAATCCTTTCGGTCCTTTTTCTTAAAACATGTTTTATTGACAAATCAATCCAAGACTAGTATTTTTCCAACAAACTCATTTAAACAAGATCATATATACATGCATCACATTTTGAGAACATTATTATGATTAATCACATTCCAACACACAAGTATATCACAAACTACTCCATGAAAACAATCATATCTAAACACAAGTCATAACAAAGTAATTCAAACAATTCAAGAGAATAGATTTCCATAACAAAGTTCATAGAATACCTAATCTTTGTGATTACAAGAATTAGAAATCGTGGAATGTAGCAACCACGCCTCCAATCACCTAGGATCACCGCACAACTCCAAACTACGAAACAATGGACAAGAATGGTTCCTTCCTTGCTTACGGACGCTTCCGAAGAACTACTAAGCTTTTGGGTTGAAATAATTGGGTAAGTATGAGTTTTGGTGTAAACTAATACTCTTTGTTGTGTCACACTTAGTATACAAGTACTAGGTCCTTTAAATAGCCAAAGCACTTGCTTAACGCCCAAAAACGTTCTTCCAAGTTAATATCAAGAAATGATCGGACTTAAATGATTATGGGAGTTAAGACAACAATAAATGCGAATTGTGTAATCTGCGGTGCGAAACCGGATCGGTTTCGATGTCGACCGAATCGGTCATGGCTTTGACCATTTGCCCAGCCGGATCCGGTTGCGGGTTGCGACCGAGCGGCTGGGTTTTGCTCCTTTTGACTTTTTGCTGACTTTTCCCTATACGCTTCATTCTTTGCTTACGTTGATGATTTCCAAAGCCAACTTTGATCTTTCCTTGGTGTAGATGCTTCGAAATCACTACGCTTCCATATCATTGAGTCCACAAGCTTCTAATCTCAACTTCCTTCCTTTAGACGCTTCCAAATATGCATAAAAACTTCATTTCTTCAATATTCGCGATACCTGGCTACATATACATACACAATACGCATCTTTGCACTTTTGCAAATGATTATGAGTAAATATAGCGAATATCATGCACAAACCGATAATAACGCTACTAAAAACATGTTCATTTTAGACGTTATCAAATTCCCCACACTTAAGCTCTACTAAGCCTCGAGTAGGTCAAACATTAGCAAAGATTGATTTCAATGGTCCATAACACCATGTTTCGTAAAATGTAACAATTACCAATAAAGATAATTATTATTTTGCTTATAATATGAGAAAATCTTCTAAAATGAACCAAACACTTTAGATAACATAACTAGGATACCTCACAAATGGCTTTAAGATTTCACTCAACACTCATATATTGGTGGGTATATGTATATCACTCAATGCCTAGTCATGATCAATGCTTTTACCATAAGCTTGTACAAGTATCAAAACAAAGAAAATAAATTCATCAAAGAGGTCTTTTATTCGGGTTATAATGATAAGGCTATGGGTTCATAATAGGTATGGATAAGGCATGGGATAGTTTATGAAATTGGTTTAAAATAAAAATCAAGTCCAAACCTCCATGGTACTAGTCATCATACAAACCTCAATCCCAAAAATGATTATTACTCCTCTTCTCATATCGATCACCAAATATATATATATATCACGTCTTAGCACATTGGCTAATCGATAACTCAAACATACTTCATCTTCCTTCATCTTCATAATAATATAGCACATTGGCTATAATCATTATCACATTTTTTTTTTTTTTTTTTTTTCATATCACAACTCCCCACACTTAGTATAAGCATTACCACAAAAATTCAAATAAGAAGTATGCATCCTTCGTCTTTGTCGAAATGGCACACACTAATAGTGATCTCAGGTAAAACCGTCAAGTCAAATCGACTTAAAACAACAAAAACACAAATGCAATGAAGATCGAGAATACAAGTGGATTCCTGTGTCGTTAAGTCCCACCGGAGGATGAATTGGTGTTTAAACAACTTCAGATGATAGAAGGATCACTAAGGATAGTGATCAGTAAGGTTTTGGATGGAAAATTATACCTAAAGAGAAAATCTACAAATTAAAGCGACTTAAATGCAAATTAAAAGAAATTAAAAAGATAAAATATATTAAATAAACGCTATCACTATTTTTACAGATCGATGAACGTTTATTTTATAAAACAAAATAACCTAAAATAGACTATTTTATTTAAAACGTAAACCTAAATAAACTTAAAACGTTACTTAAAACGGAAACGAGCGTTATTTACGAAAATGGCGCTGGAGCGCAAAATAAAACGTAAATTTTAAGAAATAAAAGGCCTACGAATGTAAAACTAATTTTATTACCTACTATATGATAAAAGAAAATTTTACAAAAAAAGAATTATATTTTTCTGACTTTTATATTTTTTATTATGAATTAAATACTATAAAACACTAATTAATTGATTAAAAATAGTAAAACTTATTGGAAAAATCTGAAACTTTTTGTAAAAATACTTTATACTAATATAAAGACAAGAAAATTGCAAAAGTTGAAAAAGGTATTATAAATAAGCTACAAATAAGCAAAAAACTACGTATAAGCTTATTAAGACAAAACGGGTTAAATACTAAGTTGTGTGAGACTTAAACGAGAAAGACCCAAGGGCGCGTTGGTAAGGAGTGTGTGTGGTGGTGGGTGGCAGGATCAAATCCAAAGAGGGCACTTTTTTAAACTATTTTATTTTTTGTTTTCTTTTACAAACCTGTTAAGCACATCAAGATAAGTAATTTTATAAGCGTGACTAATGATGAAAACCACTAATAAGCTCATAATGACCTTATTAATCTTAATGATGGCTCAAATTAAGGAAATAAGCACAAGGCTTAAACCATTTGGCTTATAAGCTAGTAAATTAGCACTAAGGAAATGGGAATAAGTTAATAAACTATTAATAAGCTAATATTAATCTTGAAAAAGCTAAACAATCTAGAAATAAGCACTACACAATCTATAAATAAGCACAACTGATTCTTGTTTAAACAGACACTCTTGTTTTACTAAGCACCTATCGACTTAATTTTAAGCACCTAAATAAGCTAGAAATGAAAACTAATATCGAATAAGCAAGATGACCATTTCGACTTTTCAAAAGCTAAAACACTCACGCTTTGTCCACTATAGAGCTTGTGAGAAGCTTATGAATATGGTGACAAGTCAACGCTATGCGCTTTACTAAAAATTGGGACAAAACAAAAGCTTATTGCAGCTTATCAAATAAGTTGCAAATTAGAAAATTAAGCTTGACTCTCAAGCCAGCTAGACTAGCTTTCCAAAGAACCAAGTTACATAAGCTAAAGGCTACTAATAAGCTCAGAGGAGCTTATAAAAGACAGCTCAAGCGGTGCACAGGCACCATTTTCGCATAAAGGGTCAAAAGAAAGTGCAAATAAGCTACCTATAAGCTAATTGGAAGTGAGCTACTATTTTATATTTTAGTTAAGCGCTTAAAGTTTACTATCCCAAAATATTATAAGCTAGAACTTAATGATAAACACACAATAAAATTCTAACTTTTATTCAAAAACAATTATCGAGAAATTTGACTTTTTATAAAAATAGACTAGTTTGACTTTTATGAACTTATAATCTATTCTCTCGACTTATTATGTTATTATAAGATATATTAAGGTGAGATTAAGCTAGAATACTAAGTTTTAAGCTAATTTAGTGAGATTTACAAACCGAAATCCTAACGATTAATCGCTATAAGAATTTAAAGGCTATTTTGACTTTTTATTACTTGAGGACCGGATTTAATGCTATAATCGAACTATTAGGTGTTATTGTGACTTATAACAACAACTAATAACAACACCACTAGCCTCTAGCACCTTTAATTCAAAGAATCCAAACACTCCTTAATGAAGCAGTTATGAAGCTAAACAAAGGATTCCAAGGATTAAGATCATACAATCAATTAAAAACCTTATACTAACTGTATTTAAACATGATTAAACTATAATTACCAGGTTTTAATTACTAATAGAAGCAGATGCAAAATTTTAGAAAATGGCTTACAAACTGAGATCATGCACAGGACAAGGAAATATGGACTGAGAATCACTCCTATAGCTTACCAATAAGCTCTAAACCAACAAGCATTCCAAAATAAGCACTGCATCACCCAATATCATGAACAATTTCAATTGATGCCTTGACAATTGACTTTTGTTGACTGGTTTTGGATACTTAAGAAAATGAAGAGTGCAATAAACATAAGCCTTGAATAAGCTATAGTTTAGCTTAACAAAGCTCAAACAAACAATAGCAGAGCTTGTTAGAAGCTTTTAAGATGATTTGAACTAGGAAATTGTATAAACTTGAAAATCAGACATAAACTTGAAATTGATAGCTAAAATATGTTTACATACATCGAAAACACTTAAATAAAATACTTGAAAGATTTAAATTACAATAAGAAGCTTAAAATAAAAAAAACGACATAATTTAAACTAATCTACTCTACTACTTTTCTCTTCTCGCTTCAAACTTGCTTTTAAATGACTTTTCATCATCACAACATCTCTCGAATCTTTCCCAAGATTTGAACCATTGGATCATTAGATTTCATCACATTCGTGCACTTGGCACTTTTATGGAAAAGTCTAAGAAGTGTTATTATTTGCATTAAATGGGTTTGGATTGGTGTAGAGGTGGAGGGGATGTGGAAAGGTGTTGGGAGGTAGTGTGAAAAGGTGGAAGTGAGCAGTGTCGGGGTGTGGCCGGAACAGTGTTGAGGTTGAGGATGAACAGTGGAGGCGGGTTATCCGATTTTAAAATCTGGTAGGGTTAGGTTTTGGGCTAGGGGTCACGATGTTTAACAAAGGTCCATATGGTTTTAGCTTTAATAATCACAAGGACCATAATTGTAACCGCCAAAGTTGAAGGTTGAACACGCCAATCATCCAAAGGTTATTACAAGGACCATTCTCGCCAAACTTGAATAGTACAAGGACTATTGTGCATAAAATGTCATTCTTTATAAATTCAAGGACTAATTATGACATTTTTCAAACTTAAAGGACCTAACATGTAATTTCTCCAAAGTTTATCATAAGGACCATTTTTGTCATTTATAAATAGTACAAGGTTTATTTTTGATTATTTTCATTTTTTAAAATTAACCAGGGACTATATTTGACATTTTTCAAAGTTGAGGGACCAAAGTTGTAAATTTGTGATTTTTAACTTCAAAGGATTATTTTGAACAACTTGTGAATCCCAAGGACCTTTAATGACATTTTACAAGTTTTTGAATTACCAGGGACTAGATTTGACAACTTTTGTAACTTGGGGACTAAAGCGCCAATTATGCAAACTTGATACGCTTTTTCACCGTTTTTGATGTTTTTGCATTTAAAACATATAAAACACTTGTTTGTGATATTTTTATCATTTTGAAGCATTTCGAGTGTTTTCGAGATGTTTTGGCATTCTAACAAGATAAAATGATGAGTAATTGACACTCATCAATCCCCATACTAAGATATTGCTAGTCCCTAGCAATGATTTATGAAAATTTAATGGATTTTATCTCTTTACCAAAAGCCATTACTTGAGTAGCCAATTGTTTTAGTTCAAGTAAGAACCTTGGCATAACGATAACCAAATGATTTTGAGCAAATCATAAGCTATAAACGGGTTTGATTTGTCTTTACCGAAGCCGCTTGCTCGGACTAGCCAACTCTTAGATAAATTATCAATATTATCTTTGGTGAGTCGATTACAATTATGGATTTTCAATCGCCTTTACCACAAGCCATAAACTTATGGGCTAGCCAACTCTTCACTAGTTTAAAGATATGGTGAGTTGAACACCATACAATTTTGGGCAAATTGCAAGCCATAAACGGATTTGAGATATCTTTACCAAGAGCCGCTTTGCTCTGGATTAGCCAATCCTTATGTGGGTTAGACATGGTGGACTGATTACCATTTGTTGTGTTTAGTACATAGTACTTCCACTAGATAAAAATTTTAAAATTTGGCCATTTTGAGGAAAAGGGACTAAAGGGTACATTTTATGATCAAATTCGCTTAATTTCCCCACTTAGAAATGAATATTGTCCTCAATATTCAAAGTACCGGCCGTAATGCCGAAACTTAGAACGAAAAGATAACATTACTAGCTAAGTGTAGAAACACAACAATTATTCTCTTTTTTTTAATATTTACAATTTTCATACATTTTTAAGATCTATATACAACATGTGGGGCATCTCCCCCACACTAGGGCGGTAGAAAGGGGTAAGAAGACAGAAATATGGGTGAAAACCCATATGGTGTGTGCTACTGATTTTGAGTACCGAGTCGCTAGCTTGACTCGACCCCGAATTAATTGGTTCATGGGGAAGCAAGGTGGAAGAAACAATCTCCATCGGACTTTCATTCAAAATGTTTGTATAAACATTGAAATACGTGAAAGTTCCACACCGATGAGATATACACAGAACCGGCTTACAAATGATAAATGAAAATGCCGGGATCAAAAATAATGTCTTCATTCCCGAAGGAGTGAAGAACAGGAGAAGCCACAGGATAGGTGAAGAAAAGAAAGAAAATCATGATGAAAATCATGATTAACTCATCTTCATTCATAGGAGAATTCATGATTTCTGGATCATGAATCTCATCAGTTAAGCTCATTTGATCAAGACATATTATGGGCGGGAGGATGGGATTTTGATATCAAGCAAGTTCTCATGGTCGAGAACATTTCCTCCTAACACAAAAATCATTTATGTCTAGATCAAAGTGGAAGTTATCATACTCGTAGAGATATGATATGAGTGAGTTCAAAGGAGAACTCCTCAGAAGAGAATCATTCACATGAAGTGAATTTGTGAACTCTTGTTCCATTGTAGACTCATCACTATCCTCAATCTGGTATCAAAGAGTGGATTCTCGAAATTAAAGTGAATTCAGTCGAATTCAAATAGAGGATTAGTGAGAGTTGTTTTGAACGTTTCAGGAACAAAGTGATTAACATTCTCTATTGGACTGTTAGGGTGAGAAGTGAGTGAACGGTCATTATAAAGGAGACTTTCAATTTCTCCTAAGTTGGCTTTGAAATCAAAGAGATCACTTTCCGATGAAAGTGGAATGAAATCGGAGAAAGTCTCAAATGATCTTTGAACACTCAAGAGGGAAGGATATCACACAAATGCTCGAGAATTCCTCGTGACTCTCTGGGATTGGGACAAGGTCCTCAACACTAGACTTTATGAATTGTCCTGATTCCTTTTCGTGAACAAAGTCAAGAAGCTCATCCCCATGTTTAGAGAGTGAGTGAACCTCGGGTGTGATAGCGATGGATCGAGGAGTTGAGAAGGACTAGCAGCTATGGATTCTACAAGTTCCATTATTTCTACCGCTAGTGATTCACCATATTCTTTTCTCCCTGTATTTCCACGGATGGAATCTCAACCGATGAACTTGATGAATAAAATTGTAGAATATCAAGGGTATCTTCATCATCATCGCCATCGAACGAAATGGAATTGAGAGCTAGATTTGAATGCTTTTGTAGTCTAATTGATTCCCAATGATGTTTTCAATGGCAACTGGGAATCTAATTTAGCAAAGACGCTCTTCGCTAACAAAACTTCCATGGATTTTCATTTGGATTATCTTGGGAGGACATAGCCGACTCCTCCTTAAGTTTTTTAATAACTCCGCAGTCTTCAAGAGAAGGTCCGTAGTAGTTTCATGAGGAGTTGCTTGAATCATTTGGCATCGTGGAGGTTGGTCTTGATACGAAGAGTCGAATTGTTACAAGGAAATGGATTCTGCTTGACAATCCGAGCTAGAGTGAGGACCTCCACAATACTCACAACAAGAAACCGATGTGGTACGCGAGTTAGTGTTGTAGTCATAATTGTTATCGTGAACCCGCTCATGACAAGCGTGTTTCCCGATTGACAATCGTAATCGTAGTGTGAACCACCACAAGACTCACAACAAAGAAATCTTGAGTCTCACAAAGTGTGGTAGGCGATGGAATAAATCGGTTGTGTTATGGTAGGAATAGGATCTTGGTTATAGATGCACCCGCTTCACGATTCCACCATGCTACAACCGGGGCAATTACCACCATTATAAGGACCACCACACCATTGACAATCAAGAGGGTGAGGATAAGACATAGAAAGAATCAAATGGTTCTAGAGGGTAAGAAATTAAGAATCAAAAGGGTAAGAGGGTAAAGAGGAATATTTTTGGTATTTTTGGATAAATATGCCATAAAAACAAAGAATGAAAATATTTTTGGTGTTGTTAACACTTTAGGAAAAGTGTTAATGAACTTTTGATTTTGATTAACTTTACAAAAACTATTTACAAAAGGTGGTATATGTGCAAGCACGGTCCGAAATGCTTAAAACACGCTTCTGACCTCAAGTGGGCGCCTAAAATTTTGATCTTTGCAAAACCGTCAAGTCAAACCGACTTAAAAACAATTTTAAACACAAATGCAATGAAGATCGAGAATACAGTGGATTCCCAGTCGTTAAGTCCCACTTGAGGATGAATTGGTGTTTAAACAACTTCAGATGATAGAAGGATCACTAAGGATAGTGATCAGTAAGGTTTTGGATGGAAAATTATACCTAAAGAGAAAATCTACAAATTAAAGCGACTTAAATGCAAATTAAAAGAAATTAAAAGATAAAATATATTAAATAAACGCTATCACTATTTTTACAGATCGATGAACGCTTATTTTATAAAACAAAATAACCTAAAATAGACTATTTTATTTAAAACGTAAACCTAAATAAACTTAAAACGTTACTTAAAACTAAACGAGCGTTATTTATTTAAATGGCTACTTTGAGCGCAAAATAAAACGTAAATTTTAAGAAATAAAAGGCCTCACGAATGTAAAACTAATTTTATTACCTACTATATGATAAAAGAAAATTTTACAAAAAGAATTATATTTTTCCGACTTTTATATTTTTATTATGAATTAAATACTATAAAACACTAATTAATTGATTAAAATAGTAAAACTTATTGGAAAATCAAACTTTTTGTAAAAATACTTTATACTAATATAAAGACAAGAAAATTGCAAAAGTTGAAAAGGTATTATAAATAAGCTACAAATAAGCAAAACTACGATAAGCTTATTAAGACAAAACGGGTTAAATACTAAGTTGTGTGAGACTTAAACGAGAAAGACCCAAGGGCTATTGGTAAGGAGTGTGTGTGTGAGTGGGTGGCAGGATCAAATCCAAAGAAGTGGCACTTTTTTAAACTATTTTATTTTTTTGTTTTTCTTTTTACAAACCTGTTAAGCACATCAAGATAAGTAATTTTTATAACTGTGACTAATGATGAAAACCACTAATAAGCTCTGTAACAGCTTATTAATCTTAACAGTGGCCTAAATTAAGGAAATAAGCACAAGGCTTAAACCATTTGGCTTATAAGCTAGTAAATTAGCACTAAGGAAATGGGAATAAGTTAATAAACTATTAATAAGCTAATATTAATACTGAAAAAGCTAAACAATCTAGAAATAAGCACTACACAATCTATAAATAAGCACAACTGATTACTGTTTAAACAGGACACTCTTGTTTTTACTAAGCACCTATCAGCTTAATTTTAAGCACCTAAATAAGCTAGGAAATGAAAACTAATACTGGAATAAGCAAGATGACCACTCAGCTTTTCAAAAAGCTAAAACACTCACGCTTTGTCCACTATAGAGCTTGTGAGAAGCTTATGAATATGGTGACAAGTCACCGCTATGCGCTTTACTAAAAATTGGGACAAAACAAAAGCTTATTGCAGCTTATCAAATAAGTTGCAAATTAGAAAATTAAGCTTGACCTCAAGCCGCCTAGACTAGCTTTCCAAAGAACCGTTACATAAGCTAAAGGCTACTAATAAGCTCAGAGAGCTTATAAAAGACAAGCTCAACGGTGCACAGGGCACCATTTTCGGACAAAGGGTCAAAAGAAAGTCGCAAATAAGCTACCTATAAGCTAATTGGAAGTGAGCTACTATTTTTATATTTTAGTTAAGCGAGCTTAAAGTTTACTATCCCAAAATATTATAAGCTAGAACTTAATGATAAACACACAATAAAATTCTAACTTTTATTCAAAAACAGCTATTGAGAAATTTGACTTTTTATAAAAATAGACTAGTTTGACTTTTATGAACTTATAATCTATTCTACTGACTTATTATGTTATTATAAGCTATATTAAGGTGAGATTAAGCTAGAATACTAAGTTTTAAGCTAATTTAGTGAGATTTACAAACTGAAATCCTAACAGTGTAACTGCTATAAGAATTTAAAGGCTATTTTGACTTTTTATTACTCGAGGACCTGATTTAATGCTATAATCGAACTATTAGGTGTTATTGTGACTTATAACAACAACTAATAACAACACCACTAGCCTCTAGCAACCTTTAATTCAAAGAAATCCAAACACCGATTAATGAAGCGCTTATGAAGCTAAACAAAGGATTCCAAGGATTAAGATCATACAATCAATTAAAAACCTTATACTAATCAGTATTTAAACATGATTAAACTATAATTACTGTGTTTTAATTACTAATAGAAGCAGATGCAAAATTTTAGAAAATGGCTTACAAACCGAGATCATGCACAGACAAGGAAATATGGATGAGAATCACTCCTATAGCTTACCAATAAGCTCTAAACCAACAAGCATTCCAAAATAAGCACCGCATCACCCAATATCATGAACAATTTCAATTGATGCCTCGACGCTTGACTTTGTTGACCGGTTTTGGATACTTAAGAAAATGAAGAGTGCAATAAACATAAGCCTTGAATAAGCTATAGTTTAGCTTAACAAAGCTCAAACAAACAATAGCAGAGCTTGTTAGAAGCTTTTAAGATGATTTGAACTAGGAAATTGTATAAACTTGAAAATCAGACATAAACTTGAAATTGATAGCTAAAATATGTTTACATACACTGAAAACACTTAAATAAAATACTTGAAAGATTTAAATTACAATAAGAAGCTTAAAATAAAAAAAACGACATAATTTAAACTAATCTACTCTACTACTTTTTCTCTTCTGCTTCAAACTTGCTTTTAAATGACTTTTTCATCACTGTCAACATCTCTGAATCTTTCCCAGCATATTTGAACCATTGGATCATTAGATTTCATCACATTCGTGCACTTGGCACTTTTGGCGGAAAAGTCTAAGAAGGTTATTTGCATTAAATGGGTTTGGATTGGTGTAGAGGTGGAGGGGATGTGGAAAGGTGTTAGGAGGTAGTGTGAAAAGGTGGAAGTGAGCGGTGTCTAAAGTGGCTGGAACAGGTGTTGAGGTTGAGGATGAACAGTGGAGGCGGGTTATCTGATTTTAAAATCTGGGCCGGGTTAGGTTTTGGGCTAGGGGTTGGGCCAGTATTTAACAAAGGGTCCATATGGTTTTTAGCTTTAATAATCACAAGGACCATAATTGTAAATCTGCCAAAGTTGAAGGTTGAACCTGCCAATCATCCAAAGGTTATTACAAGGACCATTCCTGCCAAACTTGAATAGTACAAGGACTATTGTGCATAAAATGTCATTCTTTATAAATTCAAGGACTAATTATGACATTTTTCAAACTTAAAGGACCTAACATGTAATTTCTCCAAAGTTTATCATAAGGACCATTTTGTCATTTATAAATAGTACAAGGTTTATTTTTGATTATTTTCATTTTTAAAATTAACCGTGGACTATATTTGACATTTTCAAAGTTGAGGACCAAAGTTGTAAATTTGTGATTTTTAACTTCAAAGGATTATTTTGAACAACTTGTGAATCCCAAGGACCTTTAATGACATTTTACAAGTTTTGAATTACTGTGGACTAGATTTGACAACTTTGTAACTGGGGACTAAAATCGCCAATTATGCAAACTTGATAAGTTTTTCACCGATTTTGATGTTTTTGCATTTAAAACATATAAAACACTTGTTTGTGATATTTTATCATTTTGAAGCATTTCAGTGTTTTCGGATGTTTTGGCATTCTAACAAGATAAAACGATGAGTAATTAGACACTCATCAAATAGCAAAGTGTAGCTAACTCATAATCATCAAAAACAATCCAATCATTCCAAACAACTAGCAACAAACCATTAGACTTGATAAGGGTTGGCTAAGGTTAAAAAGGTGTAAAATATTTTTGTATTTTTCGGATTTAACAAAAGCGAAAAGGAATGGCTCGGAAGGTGTAACTAGGGTATCTAGTGCTAAAATGAGCACTAACAAAATGGGTCCATGTGGGTGGTTAACTAACCGATGTGGTCACTAATATATCATTAGATGTAAAATGGAAGGCCATTTGGTTATTCCTAAAGTGCCTCTTATCACTTGAAAATATTTAGATCACTCGAAAGTAATTTTAACCGTAATGCATAACTAGTACAAGTTCTAGAATCGACATAATCACCCAAGACACTCATAGCAAATATAAAACAAAAGATGTTTTATACAAAAGAGACCTCACAAAATGTGGGAAAAGGCTATTATGCATGCTAGATAATGCTATCGAATCCAAATGAATTACTTGAAGAATTTGGTTCAAATCTAAAATTTTTAAAAACCTCATTTTACCATTGAAATCCCAAATTATGTATTTTAATTATCAATAACGTGCAAAACCATTAGACCATCAAGGGCGAATTTCTTCTAATCACTTGCATCCAAAAGTTATCTAAAATAAAATGCGTATCATTTTCCTATTTTCTTCCTCCCCATACTTAAGTTTTGCATTGTCCTCAATGTAATGAAAATGAACTTCAAAGTAAAGAAAATGGGAAAAGATAGTTAAAAGATACCACGGATAAAATATGCAATAAGCACAATGGGTCATTAGCAAGCTTGTGAGTTATCCAACTCAAACATTCGACCATCAATAAGCTTCCAACATATCCATCCCGCAAACAAAACCGCAACACTAAATGCACAAAACAAACAAAACTACTAAAAACTAAGATAAAACCAAAATATGCCAAACATCCTAAAGAAAATCGATCAAAAGATAGAAATAGTTTAAAACACATCATGACCATTGTTTTTGAAACCATAACTCACGAATGACCCATAATCACTCGTCATCCCGCTCATTTCTTCTCCTTCTTCATCATCAAACTCATCATCATCATCACTTTCGGTTACATAGTTTTCGCTCATGATTTACGAACGAACTCTCCTCTTTTTCTTCTTGCCTCCAACTCCCGATGATGATCCTCCAACTTCATAACTTGTTCCTCCAACAGCAATCGACCATATGGGGTATCGGATCAGAAACGTGCGTACCTAGGATATGGATACGGATAGGTCCGTGATATGAAGTGTAAGGAAAAGGATATGGTGGAACATTTGGTGGATTGTAGGGTGGCAACTCATAATTGGCTTCTTGAGCCATGTGTTGAAAGATAGGAATCGAATAATCATTGATGTAGTTGTTCTCAACATCATCGAGTCTCTCCACACATCCCTACATTGAATCTCATCTAGATGTTGGTTCCACTCTCCCCATCCCGAATCAAAACCATCGGACGTACCCATTTGCACGCTCTCCATTGGTATATTCCTCATCATGTTGTGGTTGTTCATGTTGTGGTCTTGGTTCAATCCATAATCCTACGGTTCCCAATCTCCTATTCAAAGCATTACCAAAACCTTTCGCAATCCATCGCTTTCACTATACTTTGGCCTCCACACTTAGCCAATTCCTCATCAACATAATACCCAAGATTCTTCGCCAATCTTGTCACAAAATGTCCTCCACAAATGTTATCACATTTTGATTCCCGGGCTCTCCTAGACAAATATTCGGCTTATCCGCCAAATGGCATTACCGTCCTTAGTTTCTTCCAAAGAACTTCATAATCCATAAGTCCGGTTTCGACATTTGTCCCTGCCCAAATCTATTAAATGGCCCACCACAATCAACTTGTGAAGTATCCTCATCAACGGATTCACGATGGTCAAGCATTCCTCCTAGCACAAGTAGGATCTCCCACTTGATTCCAATAAGCGGAATACTAGGGTAATCTTTTCAAACCTCCAAGTCTAGAAAAGTGAGTTTCAAATAATCGATGATTAACCTCATGCGGCTCATACAAACCAAGAGCTACACCAAAAGTGGCAATGTAAGCATGATCCTTCCACAAAGTCTAAACCAAATACAAATCTCCGACATCAAATTCCGAACATCCACCTTTCTTTCAAAATACATGGTTGAAAAGAATTCCAAACACCATTCTCGATAGACTTCTTCATTAACACTGAATGCTCTTTCCCATGACAAATCATTGAACGAATCTCCATCCCCTGGATATACATAAGACGTTCGCATCATCCTTCTTAACTCATCTTCACACTCACATTCGTTAAATAAATCCCAATCAATCACCCTTGGAACCAAACATTGCCTATGTTGTAACTTTGACAATCTTTCTCGAAAAGCATGTTTCTCTCCATCGGTGAGATTTTTGAATTTTAAATTAGCATTTGCTTCCTTCTTCACACTATACTTAACCTTCTTCTTCTCGTTCCTTTCACAAAACTTCGTAACAAGTGGGTTAATTGGAATTTCCTCCCACCGAGCTTCTACAATAATTCTCTATAGAAATCACAAAAATAAGACCATATAAGAGTGTTAGAACAAACAAGAAGGTTAGAGAACCCTCTAAGATACATTTCAAAATTTCACAAAAATTTACAGAAACCACAACCGGATTCGGTTGGATCACCAACCGAATCGGTTTCCTATTGACAGCAACAACCGTGTCGGTTGCAATGCGCAACCGAATCGGTTGTCTGATCGCATAAGGTATTTTACCTTCAAATCCTCATAATCTCGAATTTCTAATGCTCAAACCACTCTTAGATCGCATTCTATCATCCTCAATGATTTCCCACGCCCTAGAATTACTCTATCTTGCTTCCAAATCATCAAACATCTAACATCTTAGAACTCATTCTATATTTCAAAATCATTAGTTCTAATAGTGTAGCATCCATCACTCTTAAAAACATATCATCCATCAAATGAATCACCAATTGTAACTTATCTCATTTCATAAGCACAACCCAACTAATTCCAAAAAATCTTATCATCTAAAATCCATTCTATGGTGAACCAATCAATCAATCACTTGTTGTAATGCACTCCTATATCAATTACCCACTCAATCCTAAAATATTACCACTTAATTCGAATTATAACAAAACCCCAAATTGGTGACCTAAATCCAATTCGAATCAAATGTTCTAATAAAACCTTAATTGAGTTAATTGAATGTAAATGCTTACTTGCTTGGGTGCCATGATGTTATCCTACAATTCAAACAACTTCCAATCTGCTTCTTGATGAATTTTGCAAAACCCACTTGGAAAATTTGTGTGTGTGTGTTTTTGAAAAATGAAATTTTATACTTTGGTGCAACCGGTCAACCAAGGACACAACTGCTTCGGTATGCTTTTGCCAAATTTGCTTTTTACTTGTTTAACATGTTACTTAGGCATTTACCCTCCAAGCAACATATTTTTTTACTCAAAAATTCCTGCTAAAATTCACACAACATTCTATTCACCAAATGAAATTTTTGAACAATCATTCAATCCAAAAAAAAACTCAACTCATCATATAAATGAACTAATCCAAACTCAACTCAAAACTCATAGTCATCATGCATTAAACCAAATTACCTCAATCATAACATGAAAAATAAATAAGACACAAAATCCTAATGCATCAAATCAAAATAAAATAAAATAGTTCATGAAATTCAAGCAAATGATTGCTTGTTATTACGTCTTTGCCTTTCCTCAAAATTCCTCAAAATATTCTTGCCTAAGAATATCCTCGCTTTGAAATTTTCCCGTCAACTCACGGAACGCTTCAAAAGTTTTGAATTTCCTCATAAATCTTCGTCCGTCCGGCATAATATATCAAACTTAACATGCCATGCTCCATCTCCGGTTTGTCTCTTGTAAGTCCCCAATCCTTCTGGTTTCCACTCCAAATTTTAAGTTGCAACCAGAAAGATCCTAAAAAGTCTGGTCAACTTCTTGTAAACCAATATGTTTTTGAATGGGTTATAGAAAGCTTCTATCGCTAATGCACGCTCCATTTCGTCCTCTATATCGAAATAAGGTGGAGTTAAAGGTCCAGACATTGATTACCGTGGACATCACGTCCCACTTCAAAACAAGTTAAATCATCATTTGCATCCATCCATTCCAAATCTTCCATACCTTCCAAAATTGGTCCTCTTGGTTTTGGGTAGTATGTTTGCCTCGAATTCCATCGTCAATAGTCATGGTGCCTCTTCCCATGTCTATAATTGCTCCACAAGTTCGTAAAATGGCCTCCCAACAATAGCGGTAAACTCTTGTCCACCGGAATATCCAAGACAAGAAAATCGCCAAATACGGTTGGTAGCCAATTTGCACTCTTACATTCTTAACTTCTCCCATTGCCTTTGCTTGAGTGTTATCCGCCATAGTGAGCTTAGAATGATTAGGTTGCGGATTACTTAGTCCCAAAGTTTTGAACAATGGATACGGCATCACGTTAACACTCGACCCAGACGCCTAAAGCATAAACCGTGTAGTTCCATTTACTTTGATTGGCAACACAAAATTACCCGGATCCTTTTCTTTCCTTGGCATGCCTTTAAACAAAATTCGATCTCGATCCTCATCCGTGAGATTTTTATCTTCCAACCTAGCCCTCGCTAGCATCAATGCATCCAACTTCTTTCGATAAAGCACATAATCTTGGAGAACTTCAATAACCGGTTTCTTTTCATTGAGCTCTAGAAATTTTTGTTCTAGATTCTAAGATAGCTTCTTTTGGCTTTCGGTTGGGGTTTGATAGTAGTGGTAGTGATGATGGTGTGTAATCATTTTTGGTGGTGGAGGTTGTTGTCAGTTAATTTATTTGATGATGGTTTCTTTCTGTTTGCTTTCCCATTTTAACCACTTCCACATTTTTCTCCTCCATGTTTGCACAAACTTCCACTAGCATCTCGTTGATCCCTTTCCTTCTTCCAACTCGGTTATGTTAATCCGCATTTCTCCATACCAAAATCTACTTGACACTTGGTCGTGACAAGAAAATCTCGACCAAAACAAACATTTGGCTCATCCGCATTACCTTCCTCTAAAACAACAAAATCGCTTTCAAACATATGTCCATGAATATCGACCTTGATTTTCACCATCTTCCTTCCATATGCCTCATAGTCCATACGAACATGACCGATTTCGTCAAGAACCTCTTCCAAGATATAATTCTCTCCATAAGCCATATTAAGTCGTGCATCCCAAGCACGTATTCCTTCCACTTCACAAGGTGTTCCAAATCTCATCATCGGTGAATCATACACCGTTGATGGTGCTTATGTAAACACTACCACTCTTTTGTTTTTGGGTAGTTGAACCTTGTTTTCACATACTTCTTCCATATCACCCGTGTCAATTCCCAATTCTTTCTTGCTTTCCTCCGTAATTCCTCCAATCTTTCTAATGAACTTCCCGTATCCTTGAACATGTCATCCAAAGTACGAAGGTATTCGAGATTCATCAAACTATCCATGTTACTAGACAACTTAACAAAGCAAAACAAAACAAATCCCGAATGATTAGCGTTAACGTTAGTAAAACAAGAACAAACTATAAAAACATATAATAAAACAACTAAGACATCTAACAATATAAAAAAAAAACTCAAAACCTCAAAATGATAAAACTCAAGATGTAAACTCCAACCGATTCGGTTGGATCACCAACCGAATCGGTTGGTTGAAAAATTCTAGACGAAACACGAACCGGATCAAAGTTGCGGGTTGCGACCGATCGGTTTGATCGAAATTTTATATATATATATATTTTTTTTTTTTTAAACAAATTTAATAATAATTAAAGCAAATTAATGTCATTAAGGATGTACTAACTCCGCTTAATTAAATAAAACTCTTCAAAACTAATAATTAAATAACTCATTAAATCTAATTAAAACCAAAATTAAAAATAAAACTAAAACTAAATAAACTACTAATAAATTCTATCATAAAATAAACTATAACTGAAAATAAAATACTCTTAACCATTACCATCAACTATAAAATTAAAATAAATAAAACTAGATTAACTAAATAAATAACAAACAAAATAAAGTAAGTAGAAACAATAAATATAAGAATTAATTAAACCACAAAATTACTCTAGAAATCAAAACACAATAAACTAAGAAGATAGATATAAAATTCAACCAAAAATTTCATTGAATGTCTAACTGATTCGGTTGGCTAACCAACCGAATCGGTTAGTTTGTAACAAAACTTTTTTTTTTTTTTTTAGACTAATTTCAAAGAAAATTAAAGAAAATCCCATAGAATGCGCCTAAAACTTGATGTGCTCCGGTTGGTGCAAGTTTTAAAAATTATATTCACGAATTAACCGTATAACCTATTAACACATACGAGCAAGTATACTGTCCGCAATAGCAAAGTTTGGTAAGTCGAGATCGTCCCAAGGGATTTTTGTTTTGAAATAGATCTTATTAAAAAGTTTCTAACAAGAAAGCTTGTCAAGGCTCCTCGAATAAGTGTTCTAGTGAAAATACGAATCAAGAATAAAATATATACTTGTGTGAAGTCTCATAATCAACCATAGATAACGTTCATAAAGGTTTGGTGTATACTCTTAGTATGATGCACAAATCATAAGCAAATGATTCCCAACCATGGTATTTGTTTGTAAAATCATTCTAAGAACAAAAACATTTAGGTAATCCTTTCGGTCCTTATCCCAATGATTATCCTATAAAAGTTCCATTTGTTTGCAACATGTTCTCATTAAATTTGTTCTTACGAATCTTTCAACCCTTCGTGATGAAAACGTTCCTAGTCTTGTTTTAATAAGCAAAACATGGTGGTTGTCAATCACCATATCCCCATACTAGTTTGTCACAACACTTTTGGAATAAAACACAAGAGAAACTTTCGGTCCTTTTTCTTAAAACATGTTTTATTGACAAATCAATCCAAGACTAGTATTTTCCAACAAACTCATTTAAACAAGATCATATATACATGCATCACATTTTGAGAACATTATTATGATTAATCACATTCCAACACACAAGTATATCACAAACTACTCCATGAAAACAATCATATCTAAACACAAGTCATAACAAAGTAATTCAAACAATTCAAGAGAATAGATTTCCATAACAAAGTTCATAGAATACCTAATCTTTGTGATTACAAGAATTAGAAATCGTGGAATGTAGCAACCACGCGCCTCCAATCACCTAGGATCACCGCACAACCCAAACTATCAAACAATGGACAAGAATGGTTCCTTCCTTGCTTCCTCGGACGCTTTTCCAAGAACTACTAAGCTGGGTTGAAATAATTGGGTAAGTATGAGTTTTGTGTAAACTAATACTCTTTTGTTGTGTCACACTTAGTATACAAGTACTAGGTCCTTAAATAGCCAAAGCACTTGCTTAATCGCCCAAAACGTTCTCTCCAAGTTAATATCAAGAAATGATCGACTTCAATGATTATGGGAGTTAAGACAACAATAAATGCGAATTGTGTAATCATAGCGCGTAAACCGGATCGGTTTCGATGTCGACCGAATCGGTCCATGGCTTTGACCATTTGCCCACCGGATCCGGTCATGGGTTGCGACCGAGCGGCCGGGTTTTGCTCCTTTTGACTTTTTGTCGACTTTTCCCTATACGCTTCATTCTTTGCTTACGTTGATGATTTCCAAAGCCAACTTTGATCTTTCCTTGGTGTAGATGCTTCAAATCACTACGCCCATATCATTGAGTCCACAAGCTTCTAATCTCAACTTCCTTCCTTTAGACGCTTCCAAATATGCATAAAACTTCATTTCTTCAATATTCATGATACGGCTACATATACATACACAATACGCATCTTTGCACTTTTGCAACAAATTATGAGTAAATATAGCCGAATATCATGCACAAACCGATAATAACGCTACTAAAAACATGTTCATTTTAGACGTTATCAAATATAAGTAAAGTTGTCTTTGAATACTTGTAAAAGTAAAAGTAAATAGTTTAAGCATGTATCTCCCCAAAAGTAATTCAAAACGATAAAAGTAGGGCTATGAACTCACCTCGTTAAGATAGAGTATGGTAATATCAAACGAGAATGAGAATGTCTTCAATGACGGCGTGAATAATAGGGAAGTCCGAGATTTTGATAGCTTAAGTCCGACTTATCGTGAATAATGATTTGGACCAAAGGTCGAGTGACAAAAATGGTTTTGTGGCAAAGGTGGCTTGTATGCTTAAAATGTTTAAAGTTCAAAATAATATTATATAGTTTTTATGTGCTTAGTGTCGGTAAATATCGCTCTTCAATGCTTAGTTGATGATAAGTTATGTTATACGTTAAAAAGCTTATATATATATATATATATATATATATATATATATATATATATATATATATATATATATATATATATATATATATATATATATATATATATATATATATATATATATATAGTAACTTTATTTTCGTAACCCACTTTAAACGCGAGAATCATGGTAACCACTTTATACCGTTAGATTATTTGATCAATGGTGAAAACATATGTGTCATTTATGTAAATAATTAAAAGATCATGGTGCCATTTATGTAATAACTAAAAGATCATGTAGATTGATGTAAATAGTGTAAGGGTAATTAAGGAATATCATAATTTATATTTTTATTAAACAGTCCATATTAATATTCCAACCAAAACCACTCCTCACAAATCGGATCTCTCTCCTTTTTACCAGATCTGAGCCGCCGACCCTTATTAACCCTTCACTAACAACCGCCTAAAACCACTATGTCACCACCGTATCAATTTTATGTTGTTTTTAGATCCTCGTCTATCGCCACCGTATCAATTTTATAATATTTCATATATCTAATGATTCTTCCATTACGTCAATTTTATAAGAATTTCTTTATCATCCATCAATTTTGGAACAACCCACTGATTGAATATTCAACGCCTACATATTTGATGATAAGGTATGTGACTTCATATTATTTTTTGCATTTTTAAATTCGTAGTTAATCCTTTTTATGTTTTTCGCTTTAAATTATTTATGAATATCAGTATTGATGACGAATATTTTGAGAAATTATCAAACTTAAAATAATAAAACCACATGTGCACTAGCAGCGTTGTTATTAACCCAATTACTAACTAGTTCAGTCAAATTATACACGTGAATTTTGGTTATAATATATTACTAGTATTAAAAGTACTATAGATTAACCAATAGAAAATTATAGTGACTTAAATATATTATTAATTATTAAAAGTGCTATAGATTAAACATTGGTTCACGAATTTACACAAATGGAGGGTGATCTTGGATTTATGAGATTTGGTTTGTTTAGATCTATACATAGTTGTGTTAGTTTGTTTTAATGGCTTTGATTATGAAGTTTAATGTGTTTTCTTTTTTGAACCAAGTTTAATGTGTTTTTTGCAGATACATTTGTTATTTGAGGAGTGCAGATATGTTTTTGGCAAGAGGTGTATATACGTCTGAACGACCTTATGAAAGACTTCAAATACACATACGCTTTCTGCCGTGCGTACGATGTTTCTTGGCAAGACATGCTCCATGCTCACAAAATGTGATGAGAAACTTCAAATACATGTCCTGTACATATGTCACACGTGTATAGATTGATTAGATTCATGTGTTTCTACTTTTGAGAATTTGTATTTTAATTGTATTTAAATTGACATCAAATTTGTGTATTATCATTTATGTATATCATTTATGTTATTCGGTTGTTATAAAATTACATTATCTACAAACGTATATATTTGCATTACTATTTGAAAAACATGCATGTTAGAAAAAATCATTCTAAAAATTTAAAATAAAAAATATTAATTTTTAAAAAACACACATGCACTAAATCATTTTAAAACATGAATGATCAAAAAAAATTATTTCCAAACGGATTTATTTTAAAAAAATCGAAAATATTAAAAATAGCTTTTACTATTATACCCTTTGTATTAAATAATAAAATTTAATATTTAAAAAATATGATTGGTTTAAAGCTGGTTCTCATGATTCTCATGACTTAATTATTAAAATAAAAGTCCCTATATATATATATATATATATATATATATATATATATATATATATATATATATATATATATATATATATATATATATATATATATATATATATATATATATAATCATTTAAATAGTTTTATGTAATGTTTAAGGGGCGTTTGGTTCGCGAATTTTAAATGGTGGTATTTTAAATCTTAATATTTGAAGGTTTTTAAATTATAAGGTTTAAAATGTAGTCTCGTGTTTGGTATGCAATTTTTTCAAAATGTTAAAAGTATGGGTCCCAGGGAAAAGGTCAGTCCCAATTGTATAAAAATATAGTCTCTATACCGTACATAATTGAAGGTTAAGGTCACCATTATCAAAATGTTTAAAGAATACATAAACCACATCATTTTAAGGACCCACCAAAATTAAAATCCTTATTTTCAACAATGAAACACGATATTCTATCACATTTAAATATAAAACCCAAAGAAACCACCCAAATTTAAATGTTTTCTTAGGTTATAAATAATAAAATGGTAGGGTGTTAATATAATAATAAGGTTACTAAATAAACCTTCATTATATAAAATTTACACTTTTAATCCTAACGGTAAAACATTTGCAAAACTAGTCCTAAGTTATATTTCTTTGCATTTTATGTCCAAACCTTTCCAATATTACATATTATACCCAAAAGTATTTATAAAATCAGTTTATGTCCTTAGAATATTAGTTTGACAGTTTTGACCTTAACTTTCGCAAAAGTTACACTTTTAACCCAAAATTCGTAAAATTTGCATAATTAGTCCAAAAATCACATTTTTCAAAGTTTATCATTTTCAATTATAAAATATACTTCCAGTAGCTTATATAGCTTATAAAACAGCTTATTACACGAAAAAGAGCTTATTTTGGCTTGTTGGGCCTTAAGGCCAATTAGTGAATTTTTAGCTTGTAAAAACTGTTTAAAGGCACTTAGCTTTCAAGTTCAAAAAGGCATTATAAAAGCCTATTAGGGTAGCTTATTGGTACAACTTATTAGCTTGGCCTATGGGGAAATGGGTTGGGCCCTTTGCCCCACGTTGTACATGTCCAAAAACGATTTTTGAGGCTCGATCCTAAGCGACATGGGCCATTTCTGTTTGTAAATAAAACTCAAGTGAATATTGATATGGGTCAAGTTACTTAGGAACATATTATAAAATGTGTTTATATGTCGTTATAAGTTAATAACAAGCATTCTAATCCAAACTACGCCATACCATGAATTAAGATGCCACAATATGTTTGAAAAATAGATACGAGAAATCATAAAACGAGATGGAAAGCTTAGCTTAGTTGAACGTTATATAGTGAAGTTAAATATGAAAATGAACATGTGTGAGTACGAGGGTGACTTACTACACCACAAATGGTGGGAAGCAAAGACACGAAATAAACCCGGTTCGATAGAAGGTTAATGAGACTTGATTCACGACCCAACAAATAAACGAGACCAAGTATTTGCTTTCCTAGACTTCGACTCGAGCTCCTTCAATTCTGGCCAAAGCTTTCACGTTCACAGTAGGTTACAAAAAGACTTGGAACATTTTTTGAAAAGGTGAAAGTTTTCATGTATATGATTTGTACGTATGAAATGAGAAAGGGGAATTATAAATGCAACTTGATGTCTTCAACTTGGTCTATCATTGGAGGAATATGTTGTCAGGGAATATTTATCAAGTTGATGTCAAGTTGCATGATGATAGATCGATTATAGTTTATTAAAAGGGAATTAGTTTGGTTTATTTTTTAACGTGTATACATTGGGTCAAGAAAGAAAACGTTCCATCATGACTAACATGGCTAGCTTTGATGTTTATTTTCTATCAAACGATCATGTGACGAGATAATTTTACCATTCCTGATTGTATAAATTTGATATGAATTCGTTCAGTGGAACATGATGAAAACGAGGCCAAGTGATGGTGAATTGGACCGGCTGTTTAAAATTTTGTTAAGGTTTATTGGGTTTGTTTGTTGTGCTTAGCTTAGTCTTAAGGCCCAATGATAAATGGATTAAGGGTCCGTTTGGTTATTTAGTGTTTGAGGCTCGTTATCGTATAAGAAAAACTTACGGGACGTTACAACATATAAGTAAGTAATACAAAAGATACAGAGTAAAGGAACACAAAACCACGACACGTAGATTTATAGTGGTTCACATGAGACACCTTCCTCGCCTCTACTCCACCCCCGAAGACCCCACTCAAGAGTTTCTAAGACACACACAACACAAGCTCCTTAATGTGGCGGAGGCTTCACAACGTCAGCTACTCTTTATCCGGTACAAGGTTAGACACCGAGTTCTTCCACGGGTGAACCAAACCTATCACAACGCCGCCTACACTTTATCCCAGACAGGCTGATACCTAGTTCCATTACAAAGGAGGAACTACTACCCAACACTACACCACAACACAACTACCCAAAGGAGACACACTCCTTGTTACAACACTATAAATGATATCAATATCCTTTAACCCAAACTACACAACTTGTACATCGACGCACCATATCAATTGTACACCTTCGGCACCATTACCTAATGCCTTCAACACGACACTTCTATGGAGGGAGGAAAGAACTATCAACAAGATTCACTTCAGTGGTCTTGATGATGACGAAGCTTAGAAACTCATGACCTTGAGCTTGCGCCTTCAGAGATGGTGATCTCGCCTTTAAGAGGAACCTGAAAATCACACAAAGATAAAACTACATAGAATGATCCTTTGGATATGTGGTTAGAGAGGTTAGAATACTAAAAGAAAGTATATCTAAGAGTGGTAGTGAGCAAGAGAGAAATGGCTCACTATTTATAGGCAAATTATGCCTACTGTCCCACGGTTCCGGCGGATCCTCACCCGAGGATCCAACAAGGTAAATCTGGGATCCGCCATCGGGTCGGCTTTAGTCCGGATTTTAGGTTGCAAACCGGTTTATGGGTTATGGGTTATGGACCATGGGTCATGGACTTTGGATCATGGATACCAACAAGATGCAATGTACTTAGTCAATGGGTTATGGATCTTAGGTCATGGGTCATGGATCATGGATAATATCCAACATGACTTCATGCATGATGTCATGTAATGGGTCATGGGTTATGGATCATGCTCCATGGGTACGGGTTTTAGACTTTGGTTTTTACCCAACAAGATTCATTGTACCTAGTCAATGGATCATGGGTCATGGGTTATGGACTTTGGTTTCTACCCATTACTTACCCATTACAACATATACAAAGTACATATACATTTTTATAAGATGTAAGTAAACAATATTACTTGTAAGTGTTTTATAAAAATGTGTTTGGTTTGATATAATTTATTTACTAAACATGTTTTGATTGTTTTATTATGTTTAGTAAAAGTGTGTTAGTAAACTATTGGCTCATAGCTTTTACGTATTTTATTTATTCATTAAAACGATTTTATGTTTGTTATTGACAAAACATTAGAAGATTGTAAAATATAAATAAACGTTTTTATGGTTTATTTGTATTAACAGACATTGTTCTCACATCTTCTTCTAAGAGTTTGTTACAACAAGTTATTTCTTCTCTCACAAGGAGTTTTCTATGACAAATTTGGCCCTCTTAATTTTTTTCACGCCTCATACACGCGACTCTCATGGATGTTTTGTCTCGGTGCAAGTATGTTGAGGAGATACTTGAGAGGGCTCATATGGTTGGTTGTAACCCATTCGGACTCTGTTGATACCGAGTCTAAATTGGGGATGACTTGCACCGTTTCTAATCCAACATTATATCGAGTCTCATGGGTTCTCTGCAGATCTTACTTTCACCGAATAGATATTTCTTATGTTGTATGCGACAAGTGTGTCTCTATATGCATGATCCTAGAGTGCCTCATTTTTCGCTCGCGAATTCTGAGGTATGTTCGGGGTACTTTGGACTACAAGTTATAGTTGTTTTCATATTCTACTACTTCCTTGGTTGCTTACTCGGATGCGGATTGGGCGGGATGCCCCACTACTCGCGGCTCCACTTCTGGCTATTGTGTTTTTCTTGGCAACAACTTGCTCTCGTGGTCCTCTAAGCATCAACCAATGCTTTCTCGTTCCAGTGCTGAGGCCGAGTATCGCGATATTTCTAATGTGGTTGCTAAGACATGTTGGTTAAGGAATTTATTACGTGAGTTGCATACTCCTTTGTCATCTGCTACGCTTGTCTACTATGACAATGTCAGTGTTGTTTATTTGTCTACTAATCCGGTTCAGCATCAAGGTACGAAGCACATTGAAATTGATATTCACTTTGTTCGGGATTTGGTTGTTGCGGGTCAAGTTAGAGTTCTTCATGTTCCCTCATGTTATCAGTACGCGGATATTTTCAATAAAGGCTTACCTTCCGCTTTATTTGAAGAATTTCGTACCAGTTTGAGTGTCCTCCTGCTCAAACTGTGGGGGAGTGTTAGTCGTAGTATTTGATAAGCCCAAGTGGAATTTGTATGGGTTAAAGCCCAAGTAGTATTTGATAGGGTTTGTGTATTATAAATATGGTTATACGATATTCAATGAAATATACGAAAACATTAGAAACCTTCAGAATGGACAACTATAATTTGCTTGACCATATGAAATGTGGTTTAATCAGTCATGCATTTATCACCTTATTTAACTATGATATGATTCTATAGATTTCACTAAAGAATGGTATAGAATCTTGTGTAAGTAGATGAAATCTTGATATGAAGAACAAGATTTGAACATTAAAACTCCATTGTTGAATTCATCAAGCTTTTGGAAAGAATCAGTTACAAGAAAGATTAAATACAAGTGGGAGAGAATTTCAAAACAACTCTAATTAACTGAAATGACAAACTGATATTTAAAGGGGTGTGGCTTGGCTTAGATAGGAAAAGCTGTTGAAGATTGGCATGGTCAAGTCACGAGCCTAATAACTTCGACTCATATCAAACTACTTTTAAAGGTCTTAAAATGTGTCGATCCTTACAAAAAAGGCGTTACTAACGAATACGACTGCTATACATAAAAAAGCCATGATTATTGAGCGTAAAAATCACGTGTCTAAACTTTACTAAGGAACCATGCTTATCGACCCTAAAAGTGTTGCTCGATAGGTTTTTAACATTTTCATTATTTGTTTTTTCAATTGCTTATTTTCCACTTATAATTTACATTAAGGTACAATGACGCGAGATGCGAAAACAAATTTTGATAAAACTTTAATCAAAGGATAACTCTAAGGAACAATGATTAAACCTAAAAAAGAGTCTAAAAATACACACTTTTAATAATAACCAAATATCAAATGATGCATAGCAACGAGATTTATAGCAGAAAACAACTATAGTTGCGATATTATGGTTAAATGTTTCGTGTAACATGAACTTTGAGAAGAAACATAAATATCAATATGATCCACTATTAATCTTCATCACTTTCACTTTCATCAATTAGACTGTAAATCCTTTTCCATCGAAATATCAAAACTTGATTCTCAACAATTGACGTTGGCATATCTTCATTATCTTCATCATCATTCGAGATGACAATAACATCATCCTAGTTCCAATTTAACAAATTGGAATTGAAAAACGGATTCGGATTGGGATTGAGAGCGGGATTGGAAGCGCAATGAAGTTGTATATAAACAAACAAAAGCATTGCACAAGTAGGTGTTATATACAAGACCATGCACTAAAGCAGTGAAACAACGAATGATAAATAAAAAATCACAATGTACTAACCTCAACATCAACATTTTTTGATTATACGTTTTTGCAACTTAACTATGAATTACCATAAAAGTAAGAAAAAGGTTATCATGTTTATATAGTAGAGATTATGATGATTATTTTGAAACTATTTATTATATTTTTTTTAAATAATAGAAAAAAATGGAACCGTGTATGCATATTTGTAAATTAGAAAGAAGCATGTAATGCATATTTGTAAAAGCGTGTTTTTATAAGTTTTCATTTTTAATTCTCTGTCATAGTTAAACCGTGTTTATATAAGTTTTCATTTCTTAGTTGACATTGTTTTTATAGTTTTAAAGTTGAGATTTAAGATAAAAGTTTAGGAAAGTATTAAAGGGTAGATTAGGTAAATCACTTTATTTTTTAAAGCATTTTTAAGTTTCAAGAATAAGTAAATTTGTTTTATAAGTAGTAGAGATAATGGTAATAAAAAGTATAATAAATAAACCTAAAAAAATTAAATGTCCATAATCAACAACCCTTAAACTTGCCTACAAACTTAAAAACTAACCAAGTGGCTCCATTGTGGCACAAGGAACACTCACTTTGCTGAAACTCGTCCATTGCGGCGCCCCTGGGTTTTGGGGTGCAAAGCAACTCTCTTGCAGCACCCTTGGATGTTGAGGGGCAACGCAACACCATTTTCTTGGTCGTGTTTCTCTTGTAACGAGCTCATTGCTTCGCGTAACCTTCCGTAAATTCTTCTATCTGATCCTTGTTCTCATAATAACAACATAACTTTCGTTGTTTGGTAGAAAGAATCTAATGTGCATTATAGACAAGTCTTACTTCTTCCTTTTCCATATATGATTTTTTTTAGGTTTATCTCTTGTAAATATAAACATAGGAGTCAAATCGTGTGAAATTACACTAATTTGACAAGGCAAATGACATAAAAAGTTGATTAATTTATAGACAATCTTAAATCAAGGTAATCAAATAATCTTTTTTCTCGTATTCAATTTCTTGTCTTTCTAATTTAGGATGTTTCTATACTTCCGATTAAATATTTAACTGTTAAAGTTTCATCATTTATGCCAAAACGCTCACTAATTCACGGAAAATTATAGAGTTGAATTATAGAAATATTAATGAGCTCACATATATTTATCCAACTTTCATGTTTTTCCAAATTAATTTGTCACTACTATATTATATAAATAAGTTTGATCGAGTTTACCGTATTATTATTACTTGAACTTATTTTTAAATTCTAAATGAAAAAACGTAAATTTTAATTCGTTAATGATAAAACTATTATTTTGCAAAAAGTTTTGCTAATAATAGTCCTTACAGTTGTCGTTAAAGACGTATTTTAAATACATAATCGCCATAAATGATTATAATTGGATAAAAATCCTAAAAAGGAAGAAACAATCTTTGAAAATACAAATTTAAAGCTAACATTGATAATTACTCCTCCGTCCATATATTCCTCGTTGATCTTTTCAGTCTTTTTTCTCAACTTTGACCTTAAATATTTTTGTTTGTGTTATATAATATTTGATAAACATATGAATGGATTGGGTTTTAAATTTATTTTCATTGATATAATTTTCATCAAATATTATAAACACAACCAAAAATATTTAAAACAAAGTTGAGAAAGAAAGACTAAAAAGTCAACAAGACGATCGATATGGGATGGAGGTAGATAAATAATTTACCTTACTACAATCAATTGTAATACACGGTGAAGGTGCCATGAGGCTCGTCATTGGGCCAACTTGCACCTATGACGTGTCATATAATGCAGATTCATTGGTGTTATGGGTGTCTGTAAGCGCCATCGCTATCCGGATGGCAGTTTATTTTATTTTTTTTACTTACTTACTTATGGTTTTTGGTGTTTATGTTTGTATTTAGTGTTTGTGCTTGTGTCAGTGTTAAGATCGTGATATAGCTCTTAAATCGTATCGAGTTTAAGATTTTACTAAGCAAACTCGATCTACCAGGAGATAAACCAACTTACCAATCAAGTGGACCTGCAATTTGGAACTAATATTTCAACTTGATTCTTACTCCCTCAGTTTGAAAATTATTGTCGGGAACAAAAAAACGCAAAGTTTAATAAAAATGGAGCCATTACAATTTTCAACCACACAAATAGAATATTCTTTAACTAAATTCTCGTTTTATTACTAAAAGTGGAAAATGAACAATTATTTTGAAACATCCCAAAAAGAAAATATGAACAATAATAATATATGTTTAAATAATAACTAGTAATAACTAGTGTGTCTGCACAGCGATCTGACGATTTAATACCTTCGGACTATATTTTGCGACGAGCAAATATTGTTCTGTTACATGTTCTTTCTCTAACAATAGGTCATTGAAAAGAAACTCTACTAGGATATTGAGGTTGATACTAGCTATTCAAGTTGCGATAAATATTATGTTGTTCTTCCATAAAATTAATGACATGGGAATAATTGATGTGCTTCGTAACTTTTTTTTCATTGTAAAACTCTACCACATAGTGGCTGTTTATAAGAGTTGGAATTTACAAGGAAAGTTGATCGGTCATTTACACTGTTCTCGAGTTTAATGAGGAAAGAAGAGGTATATGATCTTTGAAAAATATATCTCGATCTTACCATAAGATCTTAAGATCTCGATTTGATCCTACTTCTCACAAATTATTTAAACAAAGAAACTATAAACTAATGTATTTTGTTAAAGTCGAATAATAAAACAAGCATGAGAACAATAAGTATCATATAGTCGTAAAATATGTAACTTTATATATTATCACCGATTATATAAATTAGTATTTTAAACCAATGTGAGTTTCACTTTCATTATGTTATAGCTTTTGAACTTTTCTTTCTTCATTAAATTGTTATATTATCAATTTTAACTACCAATTACTCGACATATAAGACATTTTAACATTTATGTATAATCTTTCGATCTCGCTCCGACCTTACAATTTCTATCTTGCAAAAATAAAAAAGATCGGTAGTAAGATCTCGATCTTAATAGCTTTGTTGCAGGTTTTGGCGCCAAAAAGCAGCAAGGAAGAAGATGATATTTTTACCATTTTTATTTTAAATCTTGTTGTTATGTGTGTTTACGTAGTTAGTCCCTTTGACTGTTTTTCTTACACCACTAGTCCATGTTATGTTTACAATGTTAGTTCTTAAGTTATTTTTCTCATAATTTTAGTCTTTAACATGTATAAAATTTGGTTTAACTATATAACATGAAATATGTTTGTATTAAAGAAAAATAAAAACTAAAACCCACGACTCATAAACCATGTTATAGCTGAAAACAGTTATTTGTGTTACAAAAGGTAATAGAGTAAAAATTGATTCCTATTACATGCTTTGTAACTAAGAGCACCTGGTGTGATCCTTGTGGTGCCTCGCCGTGGTGACATGGCATGCCCGTCGTGGCTCGCCATGACATCGGCCCAACTCGCCGTAGCTTGCTACACGTGGCCTCCTCATCTGCACGGCGAGGTTAATATCCGACATTTATCCTTTTGGTTGGGTCCTACTTTTGAAAACAAACGGTAATATCACCGTTTTACATTAAAAAAAAAAAGAAAAAGAAAAGAAAAACTTAACTAACTTTTTTACACACTATAAATACCATATCATTATACACTATTTTTCTCACACAATTCTTAACAAAAAAACTACCAATACTCTCAATCTTTCAACATCCAAAGAAAAAAAATGTCGCAAAATCCAAACGAGGCCGAATATTTTACGAATCTTCTCATGTAAAACCAACAACAATACGAGAGTTCTTCAAACCTGTCCACCCCATCGTCACAAAACTCTAACTCCTCGTCGCCACAAATTCCTCCAAATGGGACGCAATTGACTCCCGAGGTAATTTATCAAAACCAACAATTTGGTTTCAAAGATTTGCAGCTTACTCCCAACAACGATTTCCTCAATCTCAACCATTGTTTTTAACCCGTCGCAACCTGCAACATTTCATCAATCTCAACCACAACAACACCTTGATTCACAACCATTAGATTCACAATTCAAAGTACCACAACCCCGTGAACCGTCCAAATCGCGAGGAAAAATTTATGGCAAAAAAAAAGTCGTAAATTTGGACGCGGACGATGAAGATGACATGCAGGATCTGGCATGTGTGAAGAGAAGTTGGTCCAAGGAAGAAGAGAAGCTGCTTGCGGAAATTTGGGTAGAAATTTCCCAAGTCATAGATATCGGAAATGACCGTTTCGATGAATTCATTTGGAACCAGATTCTGGAAATGTTCAACGGTCAATCTGGCCGTGTGCGTCGTATCAAAAATATGCTCACCGGTAATGGACAAGGGTTAACGGTGATTGACAAAAATTCAACGCCTATAAACATCTGCAGCAGAAGCGGTGAAAATGAAAACGATCATTTCGAGAGTGCGAAGGAAAATTTTGAACAACGCTTGCCGGAAAAAGTTTGTATATGTTCATGTGGGGATAATTTGAAAAAGTACCCCAAATGGGATGCAGAGGAACCGATTGACATTGCATGTCTCGAGGATATTTTTGGTCCTGACAGACGTCCTCGTCCCGATGGCGCCTACAAAGCGCGAGCTTCAAAGAAAACCAATTCGACAGACACGTCGAGCGCGGCGAGCTCCGGGGGGAGTCAAAAGAGTTCTTTTTCGGGACATATGTCAGAAAAATATTTGCAAAAAGACGATATTCAAATGGCCGCGAATGAGGAGAGAGAGAGAAGGAAATGAAGACCTTAGAGATGGAGGAGATGAAGTTTCTCATGATTGATCCCGACTGCACCACAACGCCAAAGCCGCTATCATTCGCAAGAGACAAGAACAAATCATGAAGAAATATCAAAGCGACGAGTAAAATGCTTAAGTTTTGTATTATCATAAAGGTACAAAATCTTTTGATGTTCCCCATCATGGTCAATTTTCAAGCTCATGTCCAATATGGTCATGCTCAACTCCTCAACTCCAAACTCCACTTAAATCTCGACATGTGTCCATTTTTTATACTAAAAACTAGTGATTTGATACTTAGTCTTATTATGAATAATGTAAAAAGTCTATAACCCATAATTTAAAATGTTATTTTCATCTTCTTCAATATATAAATCTACTTCTTCATCACCACTTTAACATGTGGAACTCGAAACGTATTCTTATACATATTCTTACAGTGAATATTTTAGGCCTAATAAAAGCGAAATTATTATCTTAACATGCCATGAACATATTAAGTAATTGTGTGTTCTTGAAATGTAATCAAACACAACTGCTTGTGCAGATTTAGACAATAGAACCATTAAAGCTACATACATGTCTTACTTTGGCACCAGTGCACCACCACCTAGTGATGGTTCAAAGTGTCAACATATACCAAACGAATAAGTTTTTAAACAATAAGTGAGAGTCAAAGAGTTATGTTTCGAAGAACAAGTGCCAAATATTATAAAACCTCCTGCTACTTTTTGTAGCATTATTCAACATTATAATAAATTCCAACCCAAACCAGCCTAAACGTTTTTCTCAGAACAATAAATCTCAGTATAATATCAAACATTTATCGAAACAAACCCATCTTAGATCTAACAAAAACATTAAAATTCGAACAAACCCATATTAAAATTTAACATAAAAATGCTAACATTATAAATCGATTCTTGTAATAATGGATTGACTAACACGTGCCATCGTCAAATGTCTTCACCGCTTCAAAGATGACTCCGAAGACGAGTCCGATCTTGGGATCAGATCGTTCCGGCGAAGATATGCGATCATGAATGGTTTTTGTCTTCTCTGGCGAAGATCTACGATCATCTATCTTCTCCGGCGAACATGCGTGTATAAGTTTATTTTGAGCTCTCTTCGTTTGGTGAAGTTACATACAAATGATAGTATATAAGAGCATACCCAATCATAACGCCCCAACGGCGTTAGAGGGCAAAATAACGCCCGTTAGTGGCGTTAGCTGTTGTGGGTGTGGCGTTATTTCGCCGTTGGTCCTCAACGTTGCTCACTAACGCCGCTAGTGGCTTTAAAAAAAATCAAAAAAAATTCAAAACTAGTCCCTGCAACGGCTAGTAGCCGTTAGATTTCAAAAAAAATTCAAAAAATTTTGAAAACTAGTCCCTAACGGCTAGTTTTTACAAAAAAAAATCAAAAACATTTTTTTACCACTATAAATACCCAACTAAAACTCCATTTTTTCACACTTTCATAATTCAAAATCACAATTTATATACTTCCTGTCACACTTTGATAATTCAAGAATCAAGTTCGTTCACAATTGATCCAAATGAATTTGGTGATATTCCTCTGTCTTGATCAGACAGAGAAGACCAAGAAGACTTTCAATTTATGGCGTCCGCGTACGAGTATCACCTTCAGTTGGAACAAGAAGAAGGTATTGAATCTCAACATCCTAGTCGCTCGTAGCCATATATATCGTGAACGTGAGCTGTAAGAACGTACGCATAACGATTATTTCGTAGAAGGTTGTAAGTATTCAAACCGAATTTTCGTAGAAGATTTCAGATGAGCCTAAACTATTCCCGCAAATAGTTGAAGGTATTGAATCTTATACTCCGATAATATTCGGATCATTTTACTTTCTTTAGGCAAACACCGATGCTACGGGTCGAATGAGTATAAGTGCTCTAATGAAGTGTCGTCCGCCATACGCCAATTGGCGTACGACACCTCACCCGATGCATTTGATGAATACTTGCAAATGGGTGCGAGTACTTCAAAAGTATGTCTTGATAATTTTAACAAATGTATTATTGATTTGTTTATGCCGGAGTATTTAAGAAAACCAACATGGGCCGACATTCAAAAAATTTATCAACAACATGAAGAAAACACATGGTTTTCCGGAATGCTTGGTAGCATCGATCGTATGCACCGGAATGGAAAAATTGTCCAAAGGGCTTGACAAGGGCATTTTGTTAGGGGTGATAAAAATACCCAACAATTATGCTTGAAGATGTTGCTTCTCAAGATTTATGTATCCGCATTTATTTTTGGGATGGCGGGGCAAATAACGATATTAATGTTTTAGATAACTCTCCGTTATTCGACGACCTTCTTGCGATAATGCCCCAAGAGCACCTTATATGGTCAACTAACTAGGTATGAACAGGTATTACTTGGTCGATGGAATTTATCCACGTTGGGCAACTTTCGCAAATCCTTCACTAACAACCGATGAAAAACATACGTGCTTTAAAGGAGACAAGAAAGTGCCGAAAGGATATTGAACGTGCTTTTGGTGTTCTTCAGGCCGTTGGGGTATACTACAACAACCGCACGTCAATGGGAAATTGCCACGATACGTAGAATCATGTATTGTTGCATTATTTTGCATAACATGATTATAAAAGATCAAAATTTGCATTACGTGACTATAACGAATCGTGGGTGGATCCGTCAAGAAATTTGAGGCAACGAAGATGGGTCGAAAGATGTGATACTCACGGTCGTAAGCAAAAGAAATACACGACCGACAAACACATACCCCAACTCCAACAGGACCTTATGGAGCATGTTTGGTCAAGAATATTGAGCAATACGGACAACAACAAGAAAGCGGCGATGATGAATAAGTATTTGCTATGTTTTGTTTTTTTCGTTGTCATTTCCTTTATGTTGTAACGTTTAATTTGCGGTGTGTTTTTAATTTCGATGTATTTTTTTATTTGTTGTAAAAAATTTCATGTATTTTTAATTTCGTATTGTAATATGTTTTCAAATTTAATGTTATGTTTAGTTTAATAAATGAAGTGTTTGTTTTAGTTTAGGGGTTGAAATTGAAAATATGAAATGTTATTGATGTTATTGGGATGTTATTGTTGTGGGTGTTTTTGGGGATGTTAATGTTAAATGTTAAAGGCGATGTGGACGGCGACGGTGTTATTGGTGTTATGGTGTTATGATTGAACATGCTCTAAGGTAAAGAGATGGGAAAAGATGGAAATCAGGATAGAAGAATTAATAGGTGAGAGAGAGAGTAAATACCAAGAAGAAATAAGGGTGTTTTGTCTTTTAAGACAATTAATAATAAGACAAGAGTACTTTTATATTTAAAAATGGGACATGTGTCAAACATTGGTGAAGTTGCGGAATTGAAAGCGGTTGTTGCAAAAGACACGTGTCGAGATTTAAGTGGAGTTCAGAGTTGAGGAGTTGTATTGGCCATTTTGAGATGAGTTTAAAAGTGACCACGATGGGAACATCAAAGATTTTGTACCTTTATGGTACTTTTATCTTATTAATATATGTTGTATCGTTATTTTGAGTCCCATATCGTTTTTCCCCCGTATCGTTATTTTAAGTTGCTTCTAATTTTAAATGAGTAATTTTGGGTTGTCATGACACCAAGTGCTCTAAGCATCACCTTTTTTAAAAAACTCAAAGAATAATACTAGTAGGGAGTAATATTTATAAGGGGATAGTTTGGCTACAATTTTTGTAGCTAATTAGCTATAATCCTCTATTAAAAATACACAAAAAATAAATCAGGGACCCATGAAAATGACTTAGAGACCACAAAAAACTCGAGGACCCACGGTTTAAGGCACAAATGTGTACCCAACTAGCTAAAAAAATTGTCGCTAATAGATCCCTACTAGCTTGCTAGCTTCATAAGATTACTTGACGTAGTTTAACTGGACATATATAAATTTTGAATGACGTGTTCTATTTGAATTATAAATGTATGTAAAGCAATTGTGAAGTAGCGTTGAATAGCTTAAAAATAGGGCAATATTGCCGGTATACATAGGCAAATGTGTTGCACAACCCAAAAAGGGGAAAGAATCAATATAATTTACAAAACAAAACTATGACAAACTAATTCATACAATAGCCAAAATGGAAAGTGAGGTAATCTAAATGTTGAAAAGTAAATGGACCATCTTAGCAGCACAAGGATCATGCCACAGGATTGCAGTAGATGACGATTGCCTTGAGACCCTTCAAAATGCAACATTTGGAGATCTTTTTAGCACCACCTTTACAAATGAACCAAAACATTGAATTTAAGTCATAAATATATGTAATCTTAACTGCACTTTAGGTTTAGACCTTTTTAACCAAGCAAGTCTAATTAACTAAAGAATAATCTAATCGACTTTATTCTTATAATATAGCTCGACTGTTAAGGAAAGAAGAAAGAAAAGCTCTTTAGCCCATGAGCTCATAAGCTGTTTTGACCCAAAAAAAACAAAGTTACGTTGTCTAGATAAGCTTACCCAAACACCCCTTAAACAAAATTGATCAAGAAAGGAAAACAAATTTTAACATGTAAACAAAAGCGCAATGTCGAGTCAGAAACCCAAGTAACCCAAACAAAACGCGTCCTTAAAAAAGTTTTGGTGAGACACATAACGTGTAGTACTATTTAACTAAAAGTGGCCCTAGTGTCATACATTGAAGTTTACTTGTACGAAGTGTTCCACCAATATAACGTTGAGGTCTAATTGTTAACTCGACAAAAAACCCTATCAGCTTCTTGTTGCGTTGCTCATTTCCATCTTGTAATTTCTTCTTTGGCGCAATGTCCATAATTAGCTCTTCAATCTACACCGTAGGCAAGTCAATGTACAACATAATCAATGGAATTAGAATTAATGTTCATATGAAAACTAAAAAGGAAATGGGTCAAAATGGTAAAAGAATGTATTTAAGCTAAAAAGGAAACGGGTCCATGGGACTAAGTGAATATCACATAGAGTATATTTAAGTGCTAACATTAGTTTCAAAATTTTTATTTATAAATGTTTGATATTATTGTCATTAATAGTTTTGTTATACATGTTTCTATTTATAAAAGTTTGACTATTGGTTGATTATCAAAATTGTGCCTTGATATGTATTAATCAGAATGATTCACTTGAACCAAAATCAAAGTTAGCAGCCTCAACTAATGAGCTGTGGTAAAAACAAAAAGTCAATATAAGCTTTAAATGAAACTTAAATAGAAGCTTATGCTGCATGTTCACGTTGAAGACAACTAAAATAGAACGTGTTTCAGTTTTTAGAGGACATAGGGTATCAAATTGTGCCACATAATGGACATATCAAACTGCCAATCCAAATTTAGCCTAAGTAATCTTTAACTATATATAGGACAAGTTATGCCAATGTGTATATGAGACATGGCAAAGTTCTAACCTTGGCTAGCCGTGTGACATAGGTTGTAGCCAGGGCTATTGCAAGTAATCCCACACCCAACGTCAAAGTTGATTAGTTCCCCCAGCTAAACCCAATTATGATTCTTCTTGCTGCCAAACATTACATCATACTAAGCTACTCGTGCAATGAAGAAAATAACGAAAATGGGAATATTGAATTAAAAAGAAAGAAAAAAAAAGAATTAAACGCACAATGATTGCTTGACCCGATGCACCAACGCTAACATAAGCCCATGTTTCGGGTAGCATCCTCAACCAACTGCAAACAGTCATATATTCTCTATAGAATTATATCCATACTATTAACATGTTTGCTCTGCCCGCAAATAAATGCAATAATAAATATAACAAAAATAAAATTGAAGACTACCTTCCCAAGACGTATGGGACGAACTTGATTGATGTAAGACCATATAAGTAATTTCCAAGTGAAAATGGAGCAATGGGCTCAAACGAAGAAGAGTGATAACTCTAAATCCATTTTCTCCAATTGCTTTATTGATTGCTAGAAATTTCTTGTTTTCTTCAACCATTTTAAGTATTCTATCACAAGCAAAATATCTAGCAATTAAAAAGGCAACACTTGTTGCTGCCTGAAACACACCAAAAGTCAGATTTATAATTGTTCTATATAGGTTTCAAAAGGCAATTTTAAACCTATATCCTTTAAATTTTGTATATAGTAAATTAAGGTTAATATACAACTCTAACGTATCCAATGCATATAGTAAATTATCTAAAAGAAAAATTGGTGCACGGGTCAAAAGTCGCCTAATGCGCATTCTTAATGCATAAAACCTATAACTTAATTTATTGCAAAAATTTATATGATTTTTTAATCTCTTTGACATTATATGTTTATAAGAAAAATCAAGATATATTGGACAAAAAGTGTTTTAGGTCAATGAAGCCTGACCAGCACTACATATGGTTCTGTAAACTCGTCCAATTTGGCACCTCCAAAATTATGAGTATGCAAACTTACTTTTTAGAAGTTATGGTTCCACTTATAGAGACAAGGAGTGTGCCTGTCAGCGAGCCAAATAGAAGACCAGCTGAAATTGTTAGTGGGATTGCTGGTATTGCAAGTACCTACAAGAAAGCGCTTATTTGCGTCAGCATCCTATCAAACTTCTATGCAAATAATTAATGTTCTATGCGAAAAACCAAAACAATTAATGTTCAAACATGAAAATATATATTATGCCCTCCTCTTCCGTTTGTTTACATTTATGCTTCTAACATAGGTAATATAGTGCAAGATATACTCACCAAGTGCAATTGGGTCAGATACAATTCATTTTAAAATAGTCCATTTTTTCACACTCGTGTATAAATATGTCATAGTATAGAGGATTATGAATAATACCAGAGGTACTGGTCCAATCTGCTTAGATAATACAATAGGCCCAGGCAACTTCCTTTTGCATACCATATGAGCTAATCTTCCAAGTTTAAATGAATATATATATATATATATATATATATATATATATATATATATATATATAGCTTCAAAGTACACAAGTTTTACATGGTGTTTGGCAACGCGTTTTGAAGGTCACTATCTGATTATTGTGCTTTCAAGTAGTGAACACTGATATTCTAGCAATTTAGTATTTGGGTACAGTGAAACACATTCTTACTATTTAGGGTCAAATCATTAGTTAAGAATTAAATAAAAATGAATTTGATTATCTGATCACTTACGGGTCAAAAGAGAAGATATAAATTCAAAATACCAACATTAAAAAGCTCAAAAACATGGATAAAGAAAGATGACATACCAATTTGTCTTGATAAAATTCAGGCATTGGTGTTGCTGCAATTTCCATATCAAGTTTCTCCCAAAATATCGACATATCACAGACCGACTTAAAGATCAGAGGGCAAGCATATCTGCAGTAGTTTTAGTAAGAAAAAAGCATAGCTGCATGAGATTACTCACTTAAAAAACACAATCTTTATTTTTTAAACTTCCAAGGTTGTTCAATTTCACTTACTGCGAGTGTTGTTGCATGTCCTTTAAACACTTCTTATGAATTGTATTTGGCCAAAATGTTACGTTTTAACATCATCCACCGAGATACTGCAAATAACCAACATTTTAAGCCATTAGTATTTAGTAGCATGTCTTTTTTTTCTGAACATTATGCAAATGGAATAACCTGAAGCCAAACTACACACCTCAAAGCATACTGGGCAATCATGGTGCATTGCTTCTTCAACAACGGGTCTCTCTCTATCGCTCATGAAATTTGAGTAGTAGCATCCTGCAAAATAAATAGGATATACCCAGGATAATTAGTCAGCAAAAATTAGTTTTCAACGCTCTAGACCAGCTTTTACTATATACCAGGCCTTTCAATGTGTCCGATCTTGACCTATATCTGATCCAACAAGTTAACAAATTTGACCCATTAATCCAAAGTCAGCCAATAGAGCATCTAGTTATATAAACGGATCATTACTAAGGTCAACCACATTACTCCTCCCTTCGAGTCATCCTAAATAAGCAAAGTCATCCTAAAACAAGAAAATAACCATAAATGATTTGCTTCTATCCGAAAACCAAAACAACTTATCAAGATCTAAACCTAATAAGCGGTTCCAATAAGCAATTCCATACACCCATTGGATGCCTATTGCAACATTACGTAACCTAATTATCATCCAAAACTATCATCCAAAGCAAACATATGATAAGTAGATGGTTTTGCTTATCAGATAAACCCAGCAATAAAAATCAAAACTTTATACAAATGATCATCTAAAATCTTTAAAATAAATAAATAAATAAATATGTACTCAAATCTTACATTCAATCTCGTGAGAGATATAAAACGTAACAATGCCATCAGACGTTCCTCCATGTTAATTTTAATGGTTTTAGGGTTCTTTTGTATTTTCAGATTTGATTGATTTTTGTAGAATAGGTTATTGTGAATCAACGGTGAGGGGTAATTTTTCTGAGATTGATTTGAAGATTAAGGTTTGTTGGTTGATTTGAATATCACACACAAAAATAAGAATTAAAGATTTTTGAATTATAACATGCATGCATTTTGTGAGGGGATTTGAATTTTGAAATGCCTGATTTAAATGGGGTAAGGATTTGTTTGATGGCATTGAAGATGATTGAATATATTTAGCGATATATCCGGAGTTTTTTCTTTGATAGCATGGGATAAGTGAGGATGGATTGTGAAGTAATACCACTTTGGAAAGAAGCGTTTGTATAACAAAATGTGGATAACCTCACTGGTTGAGACACTTGTGTTTGAACTCCGAAACCTAGGGACGGATCTAGCATGTAATAGTGGGGGGCAGGCGTCCTCCATGGCTAGCCGAAAAAGTTGATATTTTAGTGTAATTTTTATTTAATTTTGACCTTTTTTTGAAAGTGACCCCACCAAAACTCAAATTGCCCCCCACTCACATACTAATATCCACATTTAACTCTTTAAAACCTTATAAATTTTTCATGTCTAAGTAAAAATACTTTATTTATCATTACACTTCTAGTTTTTTCTTTCGCATCTTTTTGCTATCGTAAAATTTTTTTTTGCTCCCCACATCCTATTTTTCTGGGTCCGTCATTTGAAACCCATGTTTGAATCTTGCAAGCTACAATATTTTTTTTTTTTTTTTGGATGTAGTGCCATGGTGGCATTTTCATGTCATCATATGATGCTCCATGTCAATATTAAAATGCCTAATCAACATTAATGAAGTGACATATGTAGTCCGATATATATGTGCAGATTTATATTTATAATTATATTAATTAAAAGTATATGATACGTAACGTCTTTTCAAAAAACACATCTACGCAATATCTTTGTTAAAGTTAAGTAGCTAACATCTTTCAATTTTGTTCGATCTAGCTAATATATGCCTTGGTAGTAGATTCTGGGTCACTGATAAAAATTCTTGTGATTAGTCCTTACATGATAACAACCGTAAAAAAAAAAAAAAAAAAAAAAAAAAACTTTTAAAAATTTTTAAGTTTAAAAAAAAAAAATTAAAAATTAAAAATTTTACGTTTTTTTAAAAAAAATTTTAAAATTTTACGTTTTTTAAAATCTTTTTTTTAAATTTTTACGTTTTTTTAAAAATTTTACTTTTTTTTTAAATTTTTAAAATTAAAAAAAAAAAACAAATTTAAAAATTTTACGTTTTTTTTATAAAAATTTTACGTTTTTAAAAAAATTTTACGTCTTTTTTAAAATTTAATTTTTTTTTTTTTTTTTTTTTTTTTATTATCTTATCATTAGTAATTAATTATCGTAGTACCATATCAAACCCTACCAACAAGTCACAAAATTTGAAAGATGTTATTATTTTTGAAACAAAATACAAAACCCATGCATACATTTTACCCTAATATTAAACCATAAACCCTCACATACAAAACACAAAAACCCTGCAACATTTTACACACACAAACACTTTGAGTAGGTGAAAAACAAAAATGAAGCAAACAACAAACTACATTCCACCCACTTACTCAACCTCCAAATCAAACACGCCATGTCATCACCACCACCATTTCACCATCCAGTCACTCATCATCCAAAACCAATACCTTTCCCAACAATGCTCCAAGACGACAAACGAGCTGGCTGTAGCTCAGGAGGAGCTCCGCCACCTCACCATCGTCGCCGGAGGAGCTGATGCGGCGGCGCGTGTGGTGCACGCGCGGTGGGTGAAGATGGAGAGTGAGGTGAAGGCTGTTGAGGGGATGAGAGGTGAGCTGGAGGAGAGGTTGGGGGATGTGGAGAAGTTGAAGAAGGAGGTTGTGGACAAGTGGAGGAAGGTTTGGGAGATGGAGGTGGAGATGGAGATGGAGGCGCGGAAGGTGGAGGGTGTGAAAGGGGAGATTGAGAGGTTGCGCAAGGAGATTCGAAGAGGAAGGTAGTGATTTTGAGATGTTTTCCGCGTTTTATTTACTAGTGATAAATACTCCCTAGTAATTTGTTATGAATAAACGGGCGTAGGAGATATTTATATAGTGGCAGTCTCCAAGTTTTTGGAGGTCCTGAGCGGAAACTTAAGTGAGGCTTATGAATAAATGCTATAAATTTGTTTAGGTTTGAAGGTGTGATAATGAGATAATTTATTGGTCGAGTGTTTGGGAAATTCTGACTGTTTTAACGATTTATGTGTCAACTTTAGGTTGCTCTTATAAATAATTTGATAACGAGCTTCAATTTGTTGCGATTACTTTTAAACTGATTACTGTAAATGGTTAGGAAGTATCACTGTAGCCATGGTTGCCTGTGATTTGAAAACGTAATTATCAGTCTCACTTGTAAGACGTAATGCCAAACACCCCGTTAAACCATAATGATATTGATTCCTTTTTAAGGTCAAACTGAGCTTTTTTTAGGTCTGATTTTAGTAATTCTGCCATTTATCTGTTGCGTGGATGTCTGTTGGTGTTTTAACCCTGTATTGTTTATTAGAGATGAATATTTGCCTATTTGGACTGATGCTTACATTAGGAAATGTTTTAATTAAAGCTTCTGTATAGTTAATTAGTAAGTGGTCTTTTTGATACCTTAGGGTGAACGATAACTAAAGTCAATATAATGGTGTTTGGGTTACTGTTGATCTAGAAGAGGTCATAACGCATAAAAGTTTAATGGTTTCTGTTTTCTGAAAAATTAGTACATGGTTTTAGAATTTGTCAAGATTCTTTCAGAAATGTGCGCAATGATTAGAGGTGTCTGCACTTTCTTTATTGGATGAGTTGATGAAGCAAAGCCATGTGCAATGTAACATGTTTGAGGTCACACAAGCTTGTTAAGTGATGTCAAATTGACCAGGAATGTGAGAAAATGAGTTTTGAACCCAAATCAAGGAGTATATATTAAGGTTGAATTGTTTCTTGAAGAATAGTTTGAATTAGAATCTCAAAGGGATTAGTTTTTGGTTTGAAGTCTTAAACACATAGGATGACGTTACTTATGGAAGGGTGCCATGTGCATATCGGGTGCATATAGGATGTGATACTCATCCGATACTCATCCGATACGCGTTTATCTAATTTATCTTTTTGTATGATGAACCAAGCTAATAACGATATGGTTGACAATGGTGTTAGGTGGCAGAGGTGGTGATGATGAATGGTAAGATCATAATATTATCTTGATGTAATCATGATTGTTGCTAGACTTTGACTTTCATTGCCTGCGATATAGTTCTTTATAAATTGGTATTCATTAAGATGTTCCTTTTCATAAAAATAGGTTGATTAGTAATTGGTATATGTTTAAATACCTCCCTGTTTTCTTTGTTAATTTATCTTTTACCTTATAGAGCATATAATACACGATTTGTATGCGTGATGGTGAATTTGTGGAGGGTGTCTATCCATGCTTGAAAAGCATTGCAAATTGTATATGTTTGCACAAACAAAATTGAAGTGTTTGGCCTAGAGGGTAAAAAATACTACCAGTAACTAGCGAATTCGCATGGTCTTAGATTCTGGTGATTTGGACCATATGTAATACTAGCAGGATAAAAAAATACTAGTCATCACTTCATATTGTATTTAGTATTTTAGTTGATCCATTAATAATTGTGCATGTGTAGTTTGGACAATATGTAATGCTAGCAGGATAAAGATTAAAGTACAAATTTGGGCAATCTCCATCATGCATTAGTTTTTTTTTGAAATACAGTCTGCTTATTTGTGTGATTTTGAGTTTTGATCTTCGGGAACAATCGGAATGCAGGGCAGCAATTGAGCATGAGAAAAGGGTGTATGCCTGTAACATTGAAGTTAGCAAAGCAATGCAGAAGTGCAAAACCGATTTGGCCGAAAAATTGAAGAAGCTGAGAGTGGAAGTGGTTGATGCAGCCAAAAGAGCAAGGGCGGCAGCTGCAGTAGAAGGAACTTTATATCTAGGCAATTTACTATTCTATAACTATTTTCTTTCATTTATAACTTTATTAAGGGTCGATTAGTAAAACTTGTAATTGAATTGTTCAAAACAGGAAATGGATGTGGGAATTCTGAGACAGGGTACCCTGCCATGGCTGCAGAAAACCCAGGTAGTCGACTTTAGATTGATTTCCTTCCATTTCCTGTGATGTACTTATATTCGACTATTAAATTGTGTTTGAATGTGTTAAAATAGGAACATGATGTTGAAATCCTGAGTTAGGGTCACACTATGCTTGTTTTGAGGTATGTGATGAATAACTTTCTACTTCCTTTCCATTGCTTCGTGTAAATTGTGTTTCAATTTCACTTCTATATAACACTAAATGTGTTGGACACGTGCACATGCAATGATCGTTTTTTGCATACGGGGTCACTTGCACCTTGCAAAGTTACAACTGCTGAAATAATTGGGTATATATATGTGCATAGGTTAAAATTATTGTACTGTAATTTTTCATGGTGGATCTTTAGGTAAATCTGGATTGAGGTATTCTAGTACAAATCTATTTCTGTATTCAGAGATTTGCTCATACTGTTATGTTGAAGTGCACTTAAGCATGGAGGTATTTGTTGATATGCATCTGATACCAAGTCTGGTTTTTCTTTGTTTTCCAGGTTGATCCTAATATTATTTTTGAAGAATAGTTAATGGTTGGTGATCATATTACAAAAAATATCGTATAGTTAATGGTTGGTGATCATATTACTAAATATACCGTAGATACATATGGATACAATCTGATCTCTAAATTCAAGTTTGAGGGCCTCGAAATTTTGTGAACTAAAAAAATGAAGCAGAATTTTTGATTTTGGGATTCAGTTTGGCAACACGTGTCTTGATGCTTATGGCTTAAGAATATTTAATGACAAGTGTGTCATAATACGCTTGCATACTTTTTTTTGGGGTAAAAATTTCGCTTACATACTTGGGAAAGGTACAGTTTGATTGATTAGGAAGCCGGTTTAAACTGATCTAATCAGTTTACGGCTTGTATTTAGTTGTATTGATGTGATTGAATTTTTTATTGCATTAACCGGCTTTAGTAGGTCAAAAATTACCTGTATGTGATGCTTTCCAATAGCTTGCATTGTAAATTCTTTAAATTTATGTTTCCCTTTATTAATACAGTAATAAATTTTGCTAAAAACATCCCTTAGGGTATTTGTTAACAACTAATTCTCGAAAGATTGTCTTAACTAAATTTTCGGGAATTAGTGGTGTGAACAACAACCCTAAGGGTGGTTGTTAGCGAAACCCAAATAATAATGAAGAAATGGGTAGTCTATCTTGCCTATCTTTATATCTACTCCTGTTTTCTCAAACAAACTACATACCAACACAATAATAAAAACTGCCAAACTGTTCAAAAGCTCGAGAACTCCTATGCAAGAATTCTAAGACTCATACGCAGAGAAGATATATGAAGAAACCTACAATGATTCTAAGCGAGTCACCCCGTACTTTCATATATCTCGTCTGGGCATAATTTTGTTTGCCAGAAAAACAAGCAAATGTAACTTAATCCTGTAAGTAGGTCAGATATGATAGAATTGCTGCTCAAAAGTGGCAAATGTGCATAAATACACCTTGACAAAAGACAATTACAAACATACTGTAATACTGACTTACTAACTCAGGGTGTGCATTGGTGTATAACCGCATTGAAAGATACCAAACCTGAACCCTATCAAATGTTGGTTCTGTTCGGCCCTAGTATAGAACCATTTCGGTCACAAACCTGCGCGAGAAGTAACTCGATCACAAACCTGCCTAATTGATGTTGTCTTATACAAACAAATAAAATTGTCCTTTTCTAAGCCGAACAGGAATGGGGCGTGACCGAGTACTGACCTAACCTACCACGGTCCAATCAATTCCAAAGATTTGGGGGCATTGCTAAGTAATAAACTAGCCACTTATTGGGGGCATTGCTAACAAATGCTCATAGCATTTGGAAACATACTTTTAACTTGATTCTAGGTATGTTCTATGTATAACACTCCAAAGTGATCAATTGGCTATCTGGTAGATGATTAATATATAGAAAGACCAGATTAGGTCAATAAGTCATATTCTTCATAATGTTAAAGTTGTGTGCACAAAGCCATTAATAAACAAATTGGTCAGTCAATTGATCCAGGCTAACCAACAAAGCTTAGATGACTCGAGTCGACTCTACTTTCGGTCTAGACCATGCTAAGCCAGGCAAAACTTGGTTATAATCGATGCATGGTCATGATTAAACATCAATTATTTGGGCAATGACTGGAATACCATGTGCTCATGGGTTTGCAGCCATTTACTTTCTACATAAAAAGCCAGAAATGTATGTTTCTGATTGGTATAAGACGCCAACCTTCGGAGCTGTTTTACAATGATTTCATAATCCCCCTAACTGGAATGTTGCAATGGCCTACCACCAATTACCAAAAATCGTTGCCTCCAATTGCTACAAGAATACCTTGAAGGCCGCCGACCAAAAGAAAAAGGGATGCTAGTGAACAAAATGATAAAAATAGGAACAGACTTAGTAGGGTCGGCAGAATTATGCATTGCAAGAAGTTTGGTAAGGAAGGACATAATCGTGCATCATGTGATAAAAGGAGTGCCACACATACTGATGGTTCGACTATTAACAATGATGGACCAACTGCTGTTAATGACTGCAACAATTACTAAAAGTAAAAGTAAAGGTGAATCAGGTTCTAGAGGTGATTCAAGTGCTAGAGATGGTTCGAGAGGAACAGGTGGCTCTATGAGTAGAGGTGGCACAGGTGTTTTAAGTAGAGGTGGCGGTGCAAAAACAAAGGGGAGGGGTGATGCTGCAATGTATTATTCTGGTGGGTCAAGACCAATTGGAATGATTTGCTGAAAATGATGGATCAGTAATGCTAGGGGTAAGTTCATAAGATACGGGTATTTCTAAATGAAAAGGTTTAAATTACATGGTTTATCATCTTTGATAAGTTCATTTTTTTTAGAATATACTTACGGAGTTCTGGTACCCGCATGGCCAGCTCAAACCAATCCTGCAGATTCAGTCCACCAAGCAGATGTTGAAGAGATTCCTAATTATAATTCCCAGCCACAAAATAGATCACAAGTTGAGAATGTACACACTCACCTGGTGCAAGATCAAGTCACTGTCAACAAGCCAAAAGCAAAAGCAAAGTTGATTATAAGGAAGCCGACTGAAATGCGTGCCAATTAAGAAACCTCTGGTCTCATAGAAGAGAATGCCCTTGTTATTGAATAAATGCACATTGCTTTTTTGCTTTTATGCACCAATTTGGTTGAGAAATCTTATTACCTTTTATCAAATTTTTATCATTTATTTCTTTTTTGGTTGAAAGATATTTTGCTGCAGTTTAGTTGGCAATTGCAGTATTACACTTTTCGTTCTTTTTGTCATAGTTTTTGCCAACTTTTTTGAGATCAAAATTTTGCACTTGTTGAATGGTTATAATCTGTTGCAAAACACAACTTTGACTTTTCATTGACTTTTTTACGTGAAGCGATCTTATTTCATCATCTTGTAGCTTCATCGTGACATGGAAGTCATGCATTCGTATTTGGGAAGAACTCGATTAATAACAAGAACATATATAGACATTTTTATGAAGTTTGATGAATAATAAGTAACTAATAGAGAGTTTAGTGACTTGAATAGACAAAAAAAAGTACAATAACAAAAAAGAACATTTTGTGAAAGTATGATGATCCTATGTGTAAAAACCCAAATATTTTAGGTCGGTTAGCTAGGTTCTAGTTATTATACGTATATATAAATATCAATCAGGACCTAATTATAACCAAAAACTTTCCTAGATAATCCATTATGCGGGTTGCCAGATATCAGAAGTCCTAGTTGGAGTGCAAGTCCAACTCGTCTCCTATTAGAAATTAGTATTTGTCTATTTAGGATATGTTTAATGTAATCCTAGTACAACGCGTCTATGTTAGTCTATATATACCGTGAAGGGTAGGGAATTACATTGTATCATTGAAGTTTTAGAGTTAAGATTTCTTCAATAAAAAGTATTCTGTGTCGCAGTCGAACGATTATGTTTATCAAGATGTTGAGAGGCTGTTTCACTAAAAAGGTACAACCTAAAGAAAAGATGCAACCTGACAAAAAGATAAAACCTGAAAAATTAGAATCCTGCAAAAGACTCGAACCTGAAAAATTAGAATCCTGCAAAAGACTCGAACCACCACAACCTTACAGATTTTCGGAAAGAGTTACAGGAACTGCAGTGGGTATTGATATCGCCCAACAACATACTCTCGACCAACGAGGACGTTGGTTCTTCAAAGTGGCTGTCTGGTCTGACAAGCACAACCGCGTTGAGATCATTCCTAATAAACATGGTAACAAGAGTACTCCAGCATGCGTTGCTTGGGATGGCACACAATTCTTGGTAGGTGAGGCGGGAAAAAGTGCAATCACGACTGATTCTGCAAACAGCGTATTTGGTATGTTCATCCGGTTAACAACCCTTCATTTAGTATACACTTACCCTTTCTCTAGCTGTTGAACTTTCTAATCTTTGGTTTTATGCTGATCTACTTATTTATGTTAAATTGTTATAATTTGAAACAGATTAAACATTTTTCTTTTTGTCTAACTTTCAGATGTTAAACGTTTAATGGGAATCAGATTCAATGATGGTATGTATATATTGCTGGGAACAAGAGATTAACATGTGAACAAATACATTCCATGATTTTAGAAGATTTAAAAGACGCTGCTGAAGCATACCTTGGAAAATAGTCACACATGCAGTTATAACTGTTCCTGAGTATTTTAGTGACAAGCAACGAAAGTATTAATGTATTTAGATCAAATATTTAATGTTTACGTTAAGACTTTAGTTAATATCAAATACGTATTGTTTTATTTAGTGTTTGGGTCAAGATAGTAGTCTGCATAATGGGTCAAAACCTGAAGATAGTTATTAGGAAACACATCCCAAACATCACATCGTTTGGATGTTCATTGATGCCGCTTCATGTAGTATATATAGCATAGGATTCTTTGTAAACATTCAACCTTCGTTATTATATATCAGATTAGTTAAAGGGTTCAAACCCAATCTCTTGTTCTTAACTTGATGATGATTCATACATGATGCTTGTTTGATTATTGATGATCCTGGAAACTATGGAGCTGGAAAACGAACAACATCATAGTTATGCGTATGATTGATGAGCCAACATCAGCAGCAATTGCCTATGGTTTAGATACACGCCTAGATTTATACTGTCCTGAAGAGAAAAATGTTGTTATCTTTGATATGGGTGGAAAAAGATTCGACGCGTCAATTGTCAATTTGAACAAGGCTGGTTTCATTAGTGTTAAATCCTCAAGCGGTGACCCTCATATGGGTGGTGATGATTTTGACAAGTTGATTGTGAACTATTGTGTCCAAGAATTTATGGATAAAGAAAAGAGGGACGTGACAAAGAATGCAAAAGCAATGAAGAGATTAAAAGTTGCATGTGAAAAAGCAAAGAGAGATTTATCATTCACAACTCAAACATTCATTAAGGTCGACTGCTTGTACAAGGGAATTGATTTTTCGATTAGATTCAGCAGGGAAAAATTTGAGGAGCTAAATGCCCATTACTTTAAAGAGTGCATCGAACATGTGAAACTTTGTTTGAGGGATGGGAAAATGCACAAGAAAGATGTCGATGTAGTTATTGTTGGTGGGTCAACGTGGATTCCCAAGGTACAACAAATGCTGATGGAATTCTTTGACGGGAAACCACTTTGCAAGAGCATTAACATGGACGAAGGTGTTGCTTATGGTGCAGCTGTTTTGGCCGCAAACTTAGGTGGTAAAGGTAAACTTGTGCAGGATGTCACTCCTATCTCCCTTGGTTACAAGAGTAATGCAAATGATATGTTTGTCCTCATCCCGAGGAAAACACCAATACCCACTCGCAGGATTCATTATATTCTTAGAGAAGAAGCAGGATGTATGACATTTGATGTATATGGGGGTGAAAGTTGCAAAACCACAGAAAACCTCTTACTTGGCTCAATTTTGCTCGATATTATTCCAGGATCCTCTCAAAGTGTCAAGATCTGCTTTAATATAGATGCGAATGGTACTCTCAATGTCTCCGGGGAGGTGCTATCTACAGGTTGTAGAAAAAGTATAACAATTGGTGGCAGTAAAAGTGTGTGAGCGTTTATTAAAACAAGGGATCGAAATTAAGTAGAGGAGGAACGGAAGGATGACCCGGTGCTAAATTATTTTTACCTGTAATCTGCTGCATTTGCATATACTTTTTGTGCTGGCATAGTACGATATTTTGGTTGTTCAGTTTTAGGTTAACATAGAGATACTGTTGAGAAAATTTGGTTGTTCAGTTTTGGCGTTTTGGTACATTTTTAGCGGTCTTTACTTTTTGTATGGTATATGTCTAGGGAATTGATTTGCACACTTTGTGGATTGATTGGTATACCTTGAGTGTGCAAATATAGGTAACTTTGACAAGTTATTTTCTTTCATTTTATTAAGTTGTTTGATTAATATTCGTGACTTTGTTGATGCTTTCTTTTGAAGTTACTCTGTTGCTGGATCTTTAAAAGGTTTGTGGTTTTTTGGATCCATTACTGTAGGAAATTAGCAGTAAACTTAAATATAGATTAGGTACTTAAGCGTACGTTGTAAAATTGGTTAGCAGTAGACTAGAACTAGGATTAGTTAGCTTGGAGTGCAAGGAAAGCTAAGTTTCATGAGGAGGTCGGTTAGGGTGTTTCCTAAACCGACTCTTACATGGCTTTCACCCCCTCAACTCTATAAATAGAGATGAGGGGGATGTTAGGTCAACATTCATTTTTCTTGAATTATAAGCTTTAATGGTTGGGGTGTTCGAGGGTAATATCGTGGGCATATATTCGTAAACTTGTGTGTTCTTCTTCTCGTGTTCTTCAACGGTTTTTATTTAAGTTTGATACTTGTACTCGAATAACGACCTACGATCTAGCGATTCTGCGCATCGTACTTCGGGTTGTTGTCGTAATTTCCTACAAGTGGTATCAAGAGCAAGGTTAGTCGTTATTTCAAAGTTCGGGTGCTAGTTCGAGGTGCTGAGTTTGTTATGGGATTTCCAAGTAGCATATGATGAGAGGTAGAAGACGGAGTATTTGGTTTGCATGAATACAAAAGTGGTTTACACTTATTTGAAATTAAAATTACTAAATTAAAGAAGCATAAATTAATTTATTAAAAGGTACCAATCATTCTGTAAAGAAAAAAATGCAGTAATAATTATGTTACTCATAAATTAAGTTTTTTTTTTTTTTTTTTAGATGAATAGATCGAGTACATAATCTTGTGGTTGTACTTGAGTTGCCTTTCTATGTATTGATTACACAAAAAAAAACTATAAACTTGTGCGGTAACGGTTGATTCAAAATCATTCAAAAGTGCTCATGTAACGGTTGATTCGATTAACATATGTAAGAAAACTTGTGCAGTAATTGTTTAAGATAGCATTCCAGCACAAGTAATATGAAATTCAAAATCATAAACAAGAAAAGAAAGCACTGTGCTTTTAAGGTGGTTGGTTGAACAAGAAAAGAAACTTCCAAGCATAATGATAGGAACAACACTATACATTACTCCAAACAATAACAGCTAGAAATACACTCTAAAGATGAAAAAACAACTGTTGCTAGAGGGAAACTATTGGTGTATAGATATGACTCAAATGAGACTCTCAACAAGTATCGGAGTGACCATGTTTGGTTGCAACATTCACTCAAAGGATGGATGTAAACATTCATCAACCATATCCACGAGATTTGGATTTTCGAGAGCAGCAGCAACTCTTTCCTTATCGTTCAACTGTTTGTTCACTGCATAACAGGGGAAATGGGCATTATTTAAAGATATACAGCATACGCATAAGTTAATAAAATCAATATCATATTGTTGCATCTCCATAGTTAAGAGTAAATTCAGAACCCCACAACCCATCTTTCACGATTTTCTTATTTAAATTACTGGTTGACTTGAGCCAGATATGAAGGTCCTACGCAAAACCCCACCCAGATTTACGTATAATCTACTAAAATTAAGAAAGAATACAAGTAAATTTAAACATGACTTGACTGTAATTATTTGATCAGGTTCTTAATGTAATTTGGAAGAATTAGATACTCTACTAGCCATGATCAGAGGATCTGGTCACATTATAAGGAGTGAAAATCGTTAGCCTCTAAAAATTTATCAAGTTATTTACATAGCCAAATGAGAGGAGAGGGTTGGTAAAAACTCGCGTAGCTATTTCCTAAAGCAGGACATTGCTTTAATCAAACCATACACAATTTTCCGATGCTGATTAGCAGCAAGTAATTTAGTTTAGTAGCATGCAAGACATTAAGTTGTTTCTGGAACTGACACAACCAGAAGCTTCATATATGTTACTTTTACCCAAAAAATTAATTTGTGTCTGTGTGTGTAGGAGAGTGGAAAAGAGTGAGAACCTGCATCTTCAGTTGCATGAGTCCCAGGCGCTACCCTGATGTCAACCTAAACAAATAAAACACAATACAAGTGTAAAAGAAGACTGTAAGTTATAACAGATGTCATCATGATCAATATGCATACAATTCATCACTAGACTTTGGCACAATTTGATGATTATAAGTAGGTCCCATATTTGATATCCAACATTTTAGATTACGCGTCATATGGCAAAATTCAGTATGGTTCATAAAGGAATAAATAAAATGAGCACCTAGGCAACAGAACACAACAGAAAATGCACTTTCCAAACAATCCAAACAAAAACTGGTAATACCTTGAAACGGGAAGGAAGGCTACGCATAAGTTTAACCCGCAAACAAAGGCCAATAATCGTTGCCATACTGCAGTGCTCAACTGTTGGGGTAAAAGTAACACTGCAAGAAAGTAATCACATTTTTATTTCAATTTACACACTACGAAACTAACTAAAGCAAACTATAAACAAACAAGAACAAAAAGATTACATACCGCACATAACTGCGCTTATCATCTACCTCAATAGCATCTTCTGTAATAACTTTCAAATCTTCTAGAGAATAAGGATGCTCAGGATCCTTAATATCTCTAATATGTTGTAAGCACAAGTTAGGGATAACACAGATACACATAAGGACTGTTGGATTAGCTTGATTTTATGGGCTTATTAGCTTATGGCTTATTAAACCTGTTATAGCTTAAACTGATAAGCACAAGCTGATTGTTTGGTTTTTTGAATTTTAATAAGCAGATTAAACCATAAAAGAAGCTGATGAAAAGTATTGATTGAAACTTATAACATAAAGTAGTATTAATAATAAGAAATATAAAAAAAATCAAACATAAAAAAGGATATCAAATATCTCAAGCTGATCAATAAGCTCAGGTGAATATTCATCAAAACCATTATCAGAATTGGGTTGTCTAATTCTTGGTGGGCGTTCCTTCTTTTCATAAACAATTGGGTTTGCATTGATTAAAGCAGCAGGTGCCATTTTTATCTGCAAATTCAATTATTAATTCATATAAAGACAAGCAAATATCAACATTCTATAAAAATTTTAGTGGGCGTTTGGTTCAAGAACTTGAAATTATGGTATTTAAAATTTCGAGACATTTAAAATTATAAGGAACTTTAATTTTCTTAATTTTGAATTGTACAACCTGTTTGGTTGACACAAATATGAGATAAACTGGCAATTTACATTATGTTAAATGACAAAATTATCCCTGTTATATAAGGTATTATATGTTATTGATGCACCTCTTTTTCAATGGAGTATCAAAACATATATTTTGCCCCAATTACGGGGGTGTTTGGCTAAGCTTATGAGTTGGGCTTATGCTTATGTTATATAAGCGGCTTATTGCTTATATAACATAAGCTTATAAGCCCATGCTTAGTGTTTGGATTAGCTCATGTTTAGTAAGCTTATAAGCTCAAGTGTTTGGTTTGGCATATATTGGTAAATGACCAAAATGGACATGTTTAATAAGCTTATAAGCTCAAGTGTTTAGTTTCAATATAAACCAAACACCTTTTAAAGCAGTCACAGCGTATGGCAGAAACACAGACAGCTCGAAATAGGAAATAAAAAACAGCTTATGGTGGCAATAGAACAGCTAGAAATAGGACTAAAAACAGCATATGGTGGCAATAAACCAGCTTGAAAAAACAGCATATAGCAGCAACAGACAGCTCGGAATAGGACTAAAAATCAGCTTGAAAAAATCAGCATATGGCAGCAACAGACAGCTCAAAATAGGACTAAAAAAACAACATATGGATTCAAACCCAGTGGATTAGTCGGCTAAAAGGTCGGAAACCATGGTTACCCAAAAAAAAAGCATATGGTGGCAATAAAAAGGCTCGAAAAAACAGCATATTGCAGCAACACAAACAGCTTATTATTGCAGCAAAACAGCTTATTATGAGAGCAGCGAAACAGCTTTAAAAAAAGCACATATAACAGTTTGATAGCACATATTTGAGCAATAAAGATCACCAAGAACTAGGCTAATGAGCAAATACAACATTGAATATATAATTCGATCTGCCTATAATATTTCACCAACGGTTGATCGATTGTATTAGAAAAGAAAAGAAAAAGAACAAATTTGCTTATTAGAAACGGAAAGGAACAAATTTGTAATCATTTGATTTTAAAGAAAAGATGATGAACAAATTTGTAATACAAAAGATAATACCTGATGATGGAGGCGTAACAGTAACAAGGATAATGGAGGCCAACAGTAAAATGAAGTTTATAAACAAAAAAAAAGGTAAATTACACCATTGGTCCCTGAACTTCACCCCATTCTCACATTTGGTCCCCCAAACCTTTTTTAGTGGTGTACAAAGTACCCAAATTGCGAAAAGGCAATTTTAGCTCCAAACCTTTTTTAGTGGTGTACAAAGTACCCAAATTGCGAAAAGGCAATTTTAGCTAACACGGTTTTAAAAGGGTATTAAAAAATCTCCTACCTCTCTCTAAAACACTCTTACCTCTCTCTAAAACACATCCAACCAATTCCAATCCTTTTCTCCGGCGGTTGGGTTCGTCCTACCGTCCGGATCCTTTCTTAGACTTTATTTTCCTACATAAAAGCGCTACTCACGATTTGTACATCTCGCCGCTCTTGTTGTTGTCATTGCCATGCCACCGCGACCTCTTCAGATCTCTTGTGGTCCGCCATCGATAGCTTACAGAGCCTGGGTTTTGATTCTAGATCTGTTGGGTTTCTTTCATTCTCCTTTTAGGATCTTGGTTTATCTTCTATGTATGTTTTGATCTTTGTGTACTTTTGTCATTCACATCTTTGTATGGTTATGTCTCCCAAAGCTCACTTTGGTGATTCCCCACCCTTGTATGGTGTTCTTTGTGTCCGTCACAACTATTAGGGTGATGCTTTCTTTTGGCTTAACTTGTTGCGCACAGTATTTTGTTTGGCAAGTCGGCCGATTTTGCCCTTTATGTTCGATGTAACTTGTTGTGTTCAAATTACCTCCATTTGTGAGGTGTGAAATGAAATGTAATCTTTGTTCAAAAAAAAAACTAACACGGTTTGGTTGTGCCTTGTTAAATGACTAAAATGCCCCTTCTTTTCCTTTTTTTTTACAAACAGATATAACTTAACACACTCAAAATTAAAAACACACATATTAGGCTTGTTTTTGTATATGTGTGTGCCCATTTATTAAGTTGATGACCTTATTGAGATCAAACATAGTGGTAATCACTAAACTTATTGTTTTCTATTCAAGTTCATAAATTTTACTCCTTTGAATTTCATCAATAGGGTCGATAACAAAATTCCATTATTTGTTTTCTTGTGTATTGGATCAGTTTTGGTTGATAATATGTTTTTTTTTAATGTATGCCAATTTTAGGATGATTGTAAAACTTGTGTTACTCGTTTGATTTGATTTTTGTAATGTTTGATTTCAGAAAATAGGAGGTATGCAAATTATAGGATTGAAGTTGCTAGTAACTGTATGTTGCATTGGAAGTGTGATATCACATGATCAATCATTTTCAAAGATTGCAATACATGAGACTGTGTTTGCTGTTAATGATGCATAATGGGGTTAGTGTAGTAATTACAATATGGTTACAACAATGATACATAACATAAAGAGTTATGCATGCATACCAATACATACCGACCGATGTGTCTTTCCATTTGATAAAGGAAGGAGCAAGGACAAGAAGAAGGAGGGACAAATACAAATTTATCTATGAAGCCATATAAGCAATCTCTCCATGAAGCCATGCAAAGATTAGTTTCATCCTCTTCATCTCACAGTTACATCATCCTATAAATACTAACTAAGTATTTGAGGTAAAAGACGATCTAGACACACAAACATATTCTATGCAACACAATTATCCCTTTCATCTTTACTACACTTTATATAATGTATAACTTTATGTTATAAGGTATTACTATGAGATCAATAGTGACTTGATCGTAGGAGGGTTTCACCTCACCGGTAGGGGCTCTAATGAGCTTTCTTTGTCTTTTCAAAGATCGATACCAAAGACCCGAGGTCAAGGTCAACACAAGTCAAACGCCACTCATCACCTTGACGACCATGCGGATTTTGGTAGCATCATTTGGCGCCATCCGTGGGACCCGTACAAAAAACTAGCTACATGTTCTTTCCTACATATCACGAACGTGCCATTGATTTTCATCTTAAACCTCTCTACTGAGGTAGGTAGGCATATCAAAGGTAAATATCAATCCTTGAAATTCACGTGAATAACACGAGAAACTACAAGGTATGATAATGTAATCTATTTTTTATCAACCTTATTTGATTGATTCTCAACGATGTTATGCTGCATACATTATAGAATATGTAATTCTTTATAATAAGAACTAGAGATGATATTAAATGAAGTTACATTTGGGTCCTCTATAATACCTTTGTTGCAACATAAATCTTCTTTGCATTAACCTTCATTTTGCAAGAAAACACTTCGATCATGTATGTGCTGAATTACACTTGAAAAAAAATTGATTAAACATCAACTCATAAGGTTATAGTTTGAACCTATTTTCATGATCAAAATATATTAGTTGGTAAACATAAAAATAGGTGTTACAACAGGTAAAATTGGTTGCATAGATCATTATCCCAATTCCCAAAATCAAATAGCGATATGTATTTTTATCATGTCAGTTGATTGAAGTACCAACTTAAAACAATTCGAAAAAAATGTTTAATTGAACGATTCATACCGCAAGACTATAAAGATCATATGGCGGATATGGATTATATATGACATGTTGGCTATATATTTTAGCACTTAATTTGAAGAAAGCAAAGTCACACGATTTGCACCTGATTGAGACTAGTTTCGGATACTAGTACCATAAAATGACGTTTGCATTTGATTGCAAAGGTATTAATGCTTTAATGCGTTTATATTTGATATTGCTTGTTTGCTAGCATATCTTGTATTCATAACTGATCTAACAAGAAAAGTCATGAATCTTGTGTATCTTTTATAGGAAAGAGATACATAGTGATGCAACGAAGTCGAGAGCAAATAAATCACGCAACACCGCAATGCCTTTTCAAAGACATGAAAGCATATCTCGCAAAAGCGGAACAACCGCTCCAAAGTCGTGAAACTCTATCACGCAAAAGTGGCATGACCACGCCCATGATTATCTCCCACATTAAAGGGATGAAAAGCTTTAAGTAGCTAATCGCAAGCTTAATATAAAGCTAAGCAAAAAGGTCCGGACCAATACAATATCCCGCCATTAAAGGGATAATAAGCTATATTGCTTACAAATACGCGAAACTCATCGCGCAAAGTGGCATGTCCACATTAAAGACGTGAAACCTCATCGCGCAAGAGTGACGTGGTCACTTCAATCATTATCTCCCGACATTAAAGGGATGAAAAGCTAAAAATAGCTAATACGCAAAGCTTAATATATAGCAAGGCGAAAAGGTCCTGACCAATAAAACATCCCGCCATTAAATGGATAATAGTTATATTGCTTACAAAGAAGTGAAACCTATCACGCAAAGTGGCACGTCCACAACAAAGACGCGAAACCTCATCGCGCGAAAGTGACATAGTCACTCAATGAAAACCTCCCGACGTAAAAGGATAAATTGCTATTACGCAAAAGCTTAAATTAGATAAAATAGTCCGATAAATACAATATCCCGTCACTAAAGGGATAAATAGCCAAAATTAGCTAAATGTGCAAAGTGGCATGACCACTTAAAAAACAACAAAACATCATTGCACAAAGTAATACACTTCAAAATTAATAATTTTAAATCGACATCCCAACTATAAAAATAAAATGATTGACAAAAATGCATACTACAAGAAGAACGATTAGTTTATACATGTTATGCTTACATTTAACATGTACAAACTAGGGGCTTAATGGGTTAGTGTAGTAATTACAATATGGTTACAACAATGAAACATAACATAAAGAGTTATGCATGCATACCAATACATACCGACTCTTGTGTCTTTCCATTTGATAAAGGAAGGAGCAAGGACAAGAGGAAGGAGGACAAATACAAATTTATCCATGAAGCCATATAAGCAATCTCTCCATGAAGCCATGCAAAGATTAGTTGCATCCTCTTCATCTCACAGTTACATCATCCTATAAATACTAACTAAGTATTTGAGGTAAAAGACGATCTAGACACACAAACATATTCTATACAACACAATTTTCCCCTTTCATCTTTACTACACTTTATATAATGTATAACTTTATGTTATAAGGTATTACTATGAGATCAATATTGACTTGATCGTAGGAGGTTTCTGCTCACCGGAACCTCTAACGAGTTTTCTTTGTCTTTTCAAGACCTTTGTTACAAAGACCCGAGGTCAAGGTCAACACAAGTCAAACGGCCACCTCATCACCTTGGCGACCATGCGGATTTTGGTAGCATCAATGCAGCTTATGTTAAGGCGTCTCCTTCGGTTCTTGGTTTAAAGGTAATAACAATGATCAATCTTGATTGAATCATAACTGTCCTATATAAAGATTGGCTTGCAGTCAAAGGCTTTATCGTATGATACATAATCCATGTCACAACCAACATTTTCATGATTTAAAGTTTCAAACAAATATGATTGTTGTATGTATGCTAGATGACTGTAACGTGGACGAGTGGACATGGGATTGAAAAAGAAAAACCTTTTGTTGAATGGGGTCAAAAAGGCGAGGAGAAACAACCATCTTTTGCAGCGACACTAACAATTGATCGTAACAACCTCTGTGGTATGTAGATAATCTACAAAGTACAAACATAGAAAATTCATGTTACTTGACCCTCAAAAGTCAAATTTTAAGATCCGAGGCGCAATTATTTCTTCTTCCTTATGCTTGAGCTGATTTGGTCATGCGCTCGTGCAGGAGCACCTGCACAAACTGTTGGTTGGCGTGATCCTAGCTTTATTCACACCGGATTCTTGCAGGGATTGTGGCCAAACTCAGTGTATGTCACAGAGTTCCATAAATGAAAGTCCCAAAATAAAGACTTTAGTTCAAATGCTATTTTTTAAGGATTTTTATTTGCTCTTTTACGGCCAACATATTGTTGTCCATTAGCTTTTCATACTGACATGAACCTTGTACCACAATGAAATAACTATAGTTAGATTTAGAACCAGAAAGAAATGATTTTGACACTTGAAATTCAAAGGTCAAACCATTTCCTTTTACAGTTTTGCTATTGCTAGATAAGTGAAAGTCAAAGGTTAAATCACTTTCTTTTGCTAAACTAGCAGGGTACCCGCGCAATGCGACGGCGGGTACCTATGACTATATTTACGGCGAGAAAATATTATTTGATTACACGTTTTTTCTAACAATAATTATACAAATGAATGATAATTTATATTAAAATAAGTTTAAGCAATAAAAATGCAAACTATATTTGCTTCAAACCGTCTTACAGACATGAGTATGCACAGTTTCTTTTTGTTGAAAGATGGCTTCAAGATCTTGAAAAAGCGGTCTCGGGTAGGTGATGTTTGTATGTCGTTTTTCCGTTTTAAGTCTTACCGAATGAAAGAAATAGTTGAAACAAAATTGTTTTGGTTATTTTTTTATATGATTCGAAGATTAAAAAGAAGATTCGCAGCCTTTTATGGTTAAGTGAATATTGATAATGGATTAATCCCGGTCTCGTCAATAACACAACCCCAAAAATAATCATTAGCCAAAATACTACCAAGAATTAACATTAATCCGTAATAACCAAAAACTGTAACACGCATATTTCAGCTCAAACAAAACAATTTTTCAATAATCGAATTAATGCTACTTGTATTATAACCGTTCCAACCCGACATTAGTACCAACCACCCATCTTAAAAGTTAGTAACACTCTTAAAATTACAAAAGCCCAGTCCATGATCTATCCCATACAGCCCGATCCAAAAACCATACATACATTTGTGTCCATGATCTATCCCATACAACCTGATCCAAAAACCATACATACATTTGTGACAACCCTAATCACACACGCCTATCACCACCCCCCATCTCCTTTTCTCTTTTGTTGTTTATCGCACACTACACAAACACCAACTTCAATCTTTAACAAAGAAAACCCTTTCTTGTTACTTTCAAACCCACGAAACACACAAGCACTATATGTTAGGATTTTTCAGCTCAAATACGGCTTCAAGATCTCATAGAGATCTCGGGTAGGTATACTTTCTTTGTTTTTGTTTCGTTTTGTTTTGACCGAACGTAAGGAAATAATGAAACGAAGGTTTTATTCTTTCTTTACATGTTTATGATATTAACAAGAACCAAAGCTTCACATAGATCTATGATGTTATTTTTCTTTTTGTGTGTTTAAAATTTGTTTTGGTCTTGAAATATCTTGTGAAACACGAAAGAAAATTCTGAGATCTTGTTCTTTTAGTTTCGGATCTATGATGGGTTTTTAAATAAAACTTGTAAAATCTTTTAAAGATTTGTAAACAAGTTTACAAATCTGAGATTTTCGAGTTAATATTTGAGATTTGTTCTTGTTGTATGGTTGATATGAGAAGATAAACTGACATTTATATAGTAGTATAGATAGATAACTGACATTTTAATATTATCAATAAAAAAAAATTTCAGTTTAATATGTTACAAGTATTTGGTCATTAGTATTACGAGTATTACAAGTTTTTCCATTAAATCACTTATTTGGCCATTAATATTACGGTTATGCTTTAAAAATATTGGAGGGGCTTTAAGTTGTGTATTCAATGACTGCTAGTTGTTACAAGTATTGACTAAAGTTTTAAGCTAGGTTGTGTAAGTATTAATTTAGCAAGACATGTCTTTCCATAATAAGTAAGCTAAAAAGTCTGAATTTTAAGCCTTGTTATTTAAGAAATGTCCCAAATGCATTATAAGGTAGTAAAAATAAAGATAACCGGTGCTTCAAAGGGCTAATAAATAGTTGAGTACTCCATCCATACTATAGAACTTGTAATATTTTACCGAGAAGACAATTTAACAGATATGTTATAAACAAATATTCCATATCTTCAGTGCCCTATTAATAGTGACACTATAGCCTATAGGAGACATCAATTTGTTGCTATGGACAAATAAGTGATTTTAGATTATTTATGATACCATATATCAAATCCTTATTTTCCACCTTCTTTGTGCATGTACACCTACAAACTTGGCCACAAACTTTCAAACAGTACAATTATGTGGAGCCAAATCCGCCAATTCAAATCATCTCCTTACCCCGGTCAAGATTCGTTACAACGCTTGATCATTTTGGGAGATATGGGAAAGGTAGGATATTTTTTGGAAGTTGTGGTTTGATTGCGTTAAAAGTTATGTTTAACATTTGTTTCAATATTGTAGGATGAAGCTGATGGGTCAAACGACTATAACAATTATCAACATGGCTCACTTAAAACAACCAAACAACTTACTGCAGACTTAAAGAACTATGATATAGTGTTCCACATTGGAGATATTTGTTATGCCAATGGATACCTCTCACAATGGGATCAATTTAATGAACAAGTTGAGCCAATCGCATCAGCACTACCTTATATGATAGCTAGGTATGTTTTTCAGGATCATAGAATGAGATATGCTATTTCTTGTGATTGTAATAATGAGATAGTCCGATGTTTGGGTGTTAAGCAAATTATGTTTATGTTTATCCATAGTCCATACATTAGAATCTTATTATTGCAAGGGGGAATTGCATATATATCCCTCCTAAAGTCTAAAATTACATATTTATCCAACTCAAAATCATAATTACATATATATCCTTACTAAAATTTAAATATTGCATATAGCTAATTTACATATAAATAAAATCCTAAAATACATACTAAATTATCAATAGACAATTATACCCTTTTCTTTTCTCTTTTTCCACACTTGCGTTATTCAGTCTATCAAAATACCCATTGACTCCATTATTGAATATATTCCGGGTGATACAATGGATTGTTTAATTGGGGTATACGACTTGATTTAATGGGAATCGAAAGGAAATTTGTGGATTTCTTTTTTATTATTATTATTATCTTCGGTCTTTTTTCACAACTGATCAAAATGAGTTTAGTGACCAATGGTTTAGCTTTTGCGTGGGAGAATATTGGTGAAGATGCTCACATGAAAAGGAAAAAAAAATGAAGAATGGAGCCGATGGGTATTTTTGATAGATTAGAGTATGCAAAGTGTGATAAAAGAGAAAAAGAAAAGGGTATAACTGTCAATTTAGGATTAAACATGTATTTTAGGATTTTATTTAGGGAAAATATTACCTGCTTTAGATAGTAGGCTATTACCTACTTTTTATTGACAAAAAAAGAGCACCACTTTTATAAAAAATACAATCACACCCCTTTCAAACACTCTCATTTCAATCTTTAATCCTAAACATATCTTCTTCACTACTCTTTAGTCTTTACCACCATCAGTTTTTGGGTGCCAAAATCTCCCGCCAAAAAACTTCCAACAACATAACATATGATGGATAATATAATCAAACCTGATATTGTTGTACGTGGTTCCAAAAAAATTTATGCTCAATTCCATGAGTTTTTCAAGAACTAATCTAAATCACGAAGAGGAAATCATACCAGGTTTGATTATATTATCCATCATATTCTTCCTTGTTCAATTCATTTTTTTTTCTTCTTTTTGAAATATTTTTTAAGTAAAAAAAAAAGAGATAGATTGGCAGATGTGGTTGGATGATTAAATGTCGCTTGTTATGAGTGGATTATGTGGTCTTGGTATTGTGGGTTATTTGTAAGTCCGGTACACGGTATGTGGGTTCTTGAGTTTGGTCCAAGTATGGTCTGCAAGTTCGCTTTAAGATCTAAGTAGTGGTTATGAGTGATCTTAGTTTCCTTTGGGCCCTTTTGCTTTGTGATTGCATTCAAACGAATTTCCATGCTTCACTAGTCTTTTGTCTCCCGACATAAGTTCTTATGGGTAGATTTATAAAGTAATAAAGACCCTAAGATACCTTATTAGTAACTCAACTCAAATGCCATAACTCCTTCAGTTGAAAGGCGCAGAAAGAAACTTTAACAAAGCCTTAACTACTAACATTCTATAAACCATATGCACATCGGAACCTAACTCAAAAACCTCGAATAGAAAACTCTTCTTTAAACATCCGCTCAGACTAGCCTTTCACCGAGATCACTCCCATCTTGCTTCTTGCCGCTTAGTCCTTCTCAAAGCCTAATTCGTTCGCCTATGAATAGTCAGCCGAGAAAAGTAGAATTCTTTCGCCTATAGGTAGCCTGAAAAAAGGAACTTGATGATGTTCTTCTCCCCTCGTGGTCTCTATCTTATAGAGCATGACGCCTTGTAGTCTTATAGAGTTTCGGAACCCTATCCTTTACATACTTTTTCTCCTTTCTCCCATAAAGCTTCCTTTCCTGAATCTTAGCTCTTATCTTTCTTATTTAGAGCGCTATCCTCAAGAATTACTTAAAAGAGAACCTTGCACCGAACCAGGCTTACTCGCACTCTTACTACGAGATAGCTATGCCGCAGCAAAAAAGACATATTTATGGATATGTACTAAGCCGCCTCTTTATACTAAGCCATATCAAAAATGGGGTTCGATATAGGAGTCTTTGTCACATCGCTTACTTTACCTTTACCCCGCCAATCCATCGCGGCTCGCTGACGAACGCCGCCGACGGAGACATCAGAATTGGTCCGCGGCATCGCGATAAGTCCTCCGTCTCTACTACAAAGCCGCGACAACCGTCGTGCATGGAAGTAATGAAAAGAAAAAGTTATGTAGTTGCATTCAAACCGTGATTTCGTGAGAAGATAGTTGCGCTACCTAGCTTTATGGATACGAGACGGGTGCGCAAGGCGGGCGCAGTGAGAAGGATGATGGGTTCCGTAGGTGGAAGGAAAGATTGAGGAGATGGGCTAGATTAGTCCGGATCTAGCCTTAGTGTAGTAAATACCATCAATGTGATGAACTATATTCAAGGAAGGCATCTATTCAAGTCTTTATCGAATTCGATATGAGATTCGATTCGAGAAGAGATTCTCTTGTAAGAACATGGCAAGCTGTGAAGTCATTCAATCGGCAAGCAACTAAAGAGGTAGCGAGACCGACCGCATTGCGTGAATAGGTTGACTTTCTTTCATTTTGGTTATGGAAAGTGAAAGTTCTTTCGCTTAGTACGAGATCGCTTCACACCGCGGTGCTTACATGATAAGGTTTTAAAAGGTACCATTTTGAGGGTCGCTTTAGTCCTTATTTGATCACTTTTGTATCCGTTATTACTTAATATCGCCCTTTTCACTTTTTAGGTCTCTCAAGGCAAAATGTCGAATGGCACTTATTTGGACGAAAAGGCGCGAATATATGAAGAAAATGGCCAAAGTCAAAATCGAGACACTCACAGCTGTCGAAAGTAGAAGCGACGGCGCCAAAAGTTATATCGGCGATGCCGTCCCAAAATTATTGTGACGGTCCGTAACCCAAAACTCAGATTTTCAAGCGACGACGCCTAGTTGTGAAAGAGTAGGCCGTCGCTACTCGTGACGGCCAGATGCAATCCAGACGACGCCGAAGTCAAGAGGACGGCGCACGGACATAAGGTGACGCCGCCGCAAGGTTAACGCGCCAAGACGAAACCCTAATGACGGCGACACGACGGCGCCACTAAACATAAGGTGACGCCGCCGCAATTGTAATCTTATATATAGAATCCAATTTTCGCCTTTGTGTAGAGTCTTTGGAGTAAAACCTAAAACCGAACCTAAGGTGTCTTGTACAAGATTTTAGGGTTTTAAACCCTATCTTACATCAAGATAAGTCTTTACTTCATTAATTCAATTATGTCTTTGATTATTTGTGTGTATGCTTGCATGTTCTCCATGTCCCGCTAATTTATTTGTGTGTTTGCTAGGAAGTATGAAACTTAACTATTGAATATTGATTGGTTGTTTCTTATCTTAGTTGATTAATGATCTAGTAATGCGATAGGTCATTCGCTGTGTACTTAATGCTTGATTCATCTTTGTGAACCTTAGAATATAATTACCCGAGTAGTTGTAGGCTAAACCATCCAAAGAGCGCTTTAGAGTAGGAGTTTATCATCCCCAGCGGGTTTGTAGACGAGACCCTTTGGTAAGTTCAAAGAGTTAAGGAGAAACGCACACCCTACAACTTTAGACACACAACGCAACTAGAATAAGGACGCGACAACTCAACCATCAATAGGAGATAATTAAGGAGTAGTACAACCTAAGTAAACACATCTTTAAACTATCATACGAGCACACATTAATTAGACATAGACTCCTCACAACCTTAGCTTAGATAATTAGATAATAGTAGAGTAATCGGTAGAAATACCAACCCCCAAATCCAATACCCGAGATTCAGACCTTTCCTTTTCATAAAACATAAAAGATAAAAAATAATCTTCCTCAACCTTAACCTTAGCGTAGTAACTCCTTACTAGCATTCCTATTCCCTAGAGAACGATATCAATACCCGTGGCTTACCCTAATTACTACACTACAACGATTAGGTTCACCGCCTAGGGTGTTATAAAACTTGCTCAAGAAAAGGAAGTTTCCTGACCGAACGACGCTGCAGTAGCGTTATCAAGTTTTTACGCACGGGAATAAAATAGCTAGTTAGTAGTCCACCTCGCTTAGGTTCTTTGCTTGATTCCTATCAAGTAAACTTTTTCTCATTTTAGCTTTCTTAGTCTATCCCCTCTTCGCTACTCCTCGCTCAAAAAAAAAAACACTCAACATGATCCGTATCTTCCATCGAAGATTCTTCACTTTACCCGCTCCCAATCCCGAGATTGAGAACGCAATCCCACAAAACCCTTCACCCACTCACCATTTTGGTAATCACCTAGGGCATACCGAGATAAATTGGCAACAACAAAGTCCTTTCTATTACTCGATTCATGAGGAATTTGATTATGGTGAGGCACTTGATAGCGGAGAGGTCATTAATGAATCGAGGAAGACCCTCCCAATGTTTTGACCCTAGGTGTAGGATTGAGAAAGATGGCCCTTTAACATGCAATTCCCTTGCAAAATAGGACTAGAAGGGTTCGATGTTTATTTGAATTCATTCTTACCTTTAAACTTAATCTCGCGGACCTATACAACAAAATCAAGGTCAATGAGTTAACTTATCAAGGAACAATGTTGTTGAAGCAAATATTTATTTGCACGTGTTTGTCGGAAGTTTTGCTTATTTGGTAGAGTTCATGGTCTTATAAGACTTAGGAGAATTTATAGATAAGGACCTCACTCAAGTAATTTTGGAAAACCTTTCAAAAATTGACTAGGTGAATGAACGGATGATTGATGGTCTAATTACATTCTCGATGAAGTTGAAGATTTCATCTACCAAATGCCACGCTCATTCTAGGTTTAAACATAAGGACATCGAGGTTTGTAATAGAATGACCCTATTCCATTGCTTAGTGAAAGG